>JAUTDX010000824.1:0-121319 GCA_030844895.1 Ambrosia x helenae
AAGGGGAGGACACATGTCCTTCTCCTCATGTTGCCACAACCTTTTAAAAACCATTCGTGGTTTAGACAAAACCATTTTACCCAAATCAATATAAAATCCCCAAAACCCAAGGCATTATAGCCTAGTGGTATCTTGGTGGTGAGATAAGACTTAAGGGCCATAAGGTCCTGGGTTCGAATCTCACAAAGGGGGTTTCTCATAATTATGAGTTTCCTCCTGAATTGGTGACTTGGTGGTGAAATATGATCGCGTGGCAACACTGGTGGCACGATGATACTCCAGTGTTCCGTGAGTGATTCCAATTTGTTGGCCGTTCAAAAAAATATATATATAAAATCCCCAAAGCCCTTTTGATTTCTCTGGAATATTAACACAACGCACACACACACACCCCTTTAGAGAGACAATGATCTAGAGAGAAGAAGAGGAGCCGGAGGGGCTTCTGTCACTGCCTCCGGCAGTGCTCCGACGACCGCCTCCTTCAACGCCCACCATCACCTTCACCCTTTCATTAGCTATTGGTATTATGTAGAGAGAGAGAGAGAGACAGACAGAACCAAGATGAAAAGAGAAGGAAGCAGAGGAGACAGAAGCCGGAGAAGAAAGACGACGACGGCTGACAGTGGTGGTTGTTTCCGATGAAGACGACGACAGGGAGGTGGGTTTCCGATCGGATCAGATGCATTCCCAGGTAAGCCCCATTATTGTTTGTCTATTGGAGTGGATTACGATGATGATGGTGGTCTTAGTGGGTTAGTGGTGGTTGCCGAGTATTGGTGAAAGGCGAAGGGGTCTGGTCTGGGTTTCCGGTTGGTCCCATTCCCACTCGAACGAGGAAGACGGTAGTAGTAGCAATTACAGAGAAGATGGTTGGTGGTTGATGTTGGTACGAGTTAAGGGTAGGGGTTGTAGGGGTCACAGGTGCGGTTGGTTTGGTCAGCGGCTCGGGTCAGGTCCAGAGGCAAATCGAGGAGATGGTCAAGGAATGGTCAACGAAAGTCAATGGTCAACCGTATAACTCGAGGATTATAGATAATTAATTATAAAACTTTACTTAATATATAAACTTGCGTGTGGAACTTGACGAGCTTATGCGAGCTTAGACAATACTTATGACACGTGATAACTCGGACACTTGGATTGGTCGTATGAACTTGGACGTTGAGATAAAGACTCGGACATAGTAGAATCTATGCATATGATAAGTATAAAATATATATAAATTGGAATAGTAGTAGTGACGTTTGGGACCCGAGACTTGGACACTTGACTTGAACATAATAATAGGACATAAGGTTCGGATCAAGACAAAAGCGACATGTACTAGATGTAGACTTATACGCATATAAATAATTATGGAAACCTTAAGACTTGGATTAATATTAGAACAAGAATTCGGATATAGTGATGACAAATAAGACTCGGACCTAACTAGAACAAGCTCACGACAAAGTGTATGATATGAACACATATATAAATGGGAGCGAAACATAGTGATGACAAATAAGACTCTCCATCTTTTATTGGTCCAGTATTGAGTAATCACCATGCTCTGCATATCAATACGGACAAGTAGCCATTCTGTTTGGCCAATCCACAATGGAAGGTAGATGCAGTCAACCTCCCTGAATGGAGGATACATGTCCTTTTGTCCAGCAAAATAAAGGGGGGGGGGGTAGTGGATTTATCATCTAGCATGTAATAATAAAAATCAGGAGGTAACACTGTCCGTCGGAATTTTTTATCGGGGTTTTTTAAGAGCATCGCCTGCCATACACGCATTAATCTACAGTCCATGCTTCAACATGCTGCAAAGAAGAAAAAACACTATAAATTAATATGTTGTGTAAGTATGTAAACATGTGAAAACATATAAAAACTAATATGTCGTGTTAAGTGTACTGTAAACGACAGATGACCGCCGGATTCAATCCCTAGTAGGGAACCCCAAAAAGTTCTGTCGAGTTTTTTGTAATGAAACGACTGTAGCAGTATGGGGAGTCCCTGTTGTTGTAAAACTCTAAAAAAAAATTTGTGGACCAATTCTTAGAATCTTTGTTGGGGACTATAGCACTATCTTTTTCAGGTTCCTTTCCGGTGGCTTTTCGGTCAGAATCTGCATAGATGACCCAGCCTTCGTGGATGAAGACGGCCTCTTCATACGCCTCCAAAGATCATCCGTTCACTTTGATTTCTTAGCGACTGGTTGAGAACAAAAATATGCCCCGACCTCTTCATCCTTCTCCATACGATCGAACGTTTCTTTTGGGTGATTCATAATGAAACATTACATATCTGTTTTTATAGGTGAAATTGGCAATATTAAAAGAGGTAAAACCGCAAGTTCAAGTTGCGTAACTGATAATGATTTTAAATTCCGAATCATCAACTTGCGGACATGTCAGTACCGTACTTACAAAATAAAATAAATTACTAAATTGATTAAATTTATTTAATAATAGTAAATTTATTTAATAATACTAAATTTATTTATGCCACAAAACGCTAAATAATACAATTTTACCAACTATTTTTTCAAACTAGTCAAACCACTATAACAATATTCAAATCATAGAAAACAACAATCAATGGATCAAGTCTTCCTTTCTTTTTTAGAATATCATACAAACTTCCGTACAAAAATCAAGGGACATATCACGTTCCATCATGTACCTCGTGTTAGCGATGTTACCCTCGTCTTGGGGGACATTCGTCTTAACCAAACCAAGGGACATATCACGTTCCGTTATGTACCTCGTGTTTCTCCTAAAGTGAATATGTTCTAGAAACCATTTAAACATAACTGTAGCATCTCCATATAGTTCCTACATCTCGATGTTTTCCATTTCTCCATCTTTTATTGGTCCAGTATTGAGTAATTACCATGCTCTGCATATCAATACGGACAAGTAGCCATTCTGTTTGGCCAATCCACAAAGGAAGGTAGATGCAGTCAACCTCCCTGAATGGAGGATACATGTCCTTTTGTCCAGCAAAATAAAGGGGGGGTAGTGGATTTATCATCTTGCATGTAATAATAAAAATCAGGAGGTAACATTGTCCATCGGAATTTTTTATCGGGGTTTTTTAAGAGCATCGCCTGCCGTACACGCATTAATCTTACAGTCCATGCTTCAACATGCTGCAAAG
Source organism: Ambrosia x helenae (assembly GCA_030844895.1). Lineage (NCBI taxonomy): Eukaryota > Viridiplantae > Streptophyta > Magnoliopsida > Asterales > Asteraceae > Ambrosia > Ambrosia x helenae. Next base: position 3,151 of record JAUTDX010000824.1, read on the forward strand.
AAGAAAAAACACTATAAATTAATATGTTGTGTAAGTATGTAAACATGTGAAAACATATAAAAACTAATATGTCGTGTTAAGTGTACTGTAAACGACAGATGACCGCCGGATTCAATCCCTAGTAGGAACCCCAAAAAGTTCTGTCGAGTTTTTTTGTAATGAAACGACTGTAGCAGTATGGGGAGTCCCCGTTGTTGTAAAACTCTAAAAAAAAAATTTGTGGACCAATTCTTAGAATCTTTGTTGGGGACTATAGCACTATCTTTTTCAGGTTCCTTTTCGGTGGCTTTTCGGTCAGAATCTGCATAGATGACCCAGCCTTCGTGGATGAAGACGGCCTCTTCATACGCCTCCAAAGATCATCCGTTCACTTTTATTTCTTAGCGACTGGTTGAGAACAAAAATATGCCCCGACCTCTTCATCCTTCGCCAAAAGACAAAGGGGTACATGCACTGATCGGGTTTGTCCCGATTGCTAAGTGTTCTGTGCCTTATGTCCAAGGCTTGATACCAAACCACATCGAGCCGGGGTCTCACTGGAAGCAGCCTCTCTATTCTTAGGGGTAGAGGTAAGGCTGTCTACATCTTACCCTCCTCAGACCCTACCTTAGCTTTACTATAGGTGGGATTAACTGAGTATGATGATATTTACTTTATAAACTGTTGAACCACATCTTTTAGCTTAAAAGGAGAAGAGCACCAGAGTGTAGTAAGTCAAAATTTATAAATTTTTTCTTAAGTAGAGTTAATACGTTAGCTAAAATTTACATGGGATAATAGGATATAGCTTTTGTATATGGAGAAACAAAATTCTTGTACACATTTGATGCTCCTGCAGCTTGACCATAACTCCATGGTCTCATTTATTTCGGAATCAATAAAATGGTGATGATCTTATGCAATTTAGGATGAAGGGTGTATGTCAACATTACATGGTGTTTATGTTAACATCCTTGTCATTCTCGTTGATAACCATCGTTAGCTTCTAACAGTAATGTTTTCCTTTTAATTAGGTTTATTGTACTTCTACTACACCTGATTATTCCCTCCCTTGGCAAAAGCAAAGACAATATACAAGTACAGGAAGGTATGTATGTCTATTTCTTTACATGCATGAGAAAATTGTAATAATATGCTATGCAAATAGACAAATAGTCAAACACACATGATTGGCTGTTGGTACCACTTTATTCAATATAAAGAGAACTGCAATTCAATTTTTATTGTTTTAGTGGACCTCTTACATTAAAAAAATATGGATTCATCGTTGGGATACAAAACATTTTTCTTACAATTGGCTGTAACTAATTGATATGGACAGATGCTGCAAATTGCTTTTTGTATTCCTGATAATAACGCACATGCCAGTTATCAATCCATTAGTTCACAAGTACCTAATGCTACTTATTTGTTCTCATTTATGGGTCTTGAACTGTTACAATTGAAATTAAATAATGGGTGATAAATCTTTTAGCTTTAGGTTTAGTTATGCATATGCTTATTAGTTGATAAATCTTTTGACCCGATAACTAAACGGGCGGTTTTTGGGGTTGGGTTATATGCTGATGATAAGTTCCCGTCAATCCAAACTCTGCACGAATTGATACCCCTGTAAATATTGCTCTTTGTGAATGTTCAGTTTTTTCAATGAATTACGCAGAGGGTTTAACTGTTTAAGCATTGACACCTTTTTTTCTGTTATCTGCACCTTGACTGAATCAAAGCAGATTTTATTGGGGGAATTCATATGTGTCCATAGAAACATGTTTCATGCACACAGCAATCCATATCCTAATATCAAGAGGTTTGCTCTTTGTTCATAGTTGCTTGCATGATTTTTAAATTTTCAATGCACAATGATTGGCTTAAACACATGGATTTTATAAATTCGTGATAAAAGTTGAATCTTTATCAAGTTTAACAATACTAATTTTCACATGAATATAAGAAAGATGCATGTATGAAATCATTTGCCCACTACTGCATTGCATAAAGCTGTTAAAATTGGACGAATAAGTCTTATCATCTAATGAGAAATACTCATTTGGGCAAATAAAAGAATTGCATTGGAAAGACTGTGGAGGATGCCTAGATATCACAAGGTCATTGACATGTAGACTGAATATGAAACATACCTAGATATCACATGTTAAAAAAAAGTTCTGGCGTGGGTCGAATTGCCCATTATCATCAACCTAATATGTTAAAGATGAGCTTTTGTAGTTGATATTAAAAAGAAAAGGCCTACTTATTACTTAAACAATTAAGAAGGTTATTATCCATTTTTGAAATACATGTACGTATGTATTGATTTTGACTCGCTTTCCTTATAGCTTTGTTTTTTATTTACTTGGCCCACTAAAGATAACAATAACCAGAGTGGACTCATTTATGATGAGTAATTGATAAAAATCACACAGTCGGGCCCTTCTTCGACGTTAATGGATGTCCAAAGTGGACTCAATGAATAAGCAACTCAAGGCTTGAGACTTAAGTTACCAAGGTTTGTTCAGAACCAACTAAAGTTGCTGTAATCATACTATATGCACAGCCGAGTACTAGTAGATTTGTAACTTTATAGGATTTTGTAAGTTATTATACATTTATACCGCTACTTGCAGGTTTATGCGACTATGTCTCCGACTGACAACATTGTTGTTAATGTTGGATCTGCTGCAAACGAGGCTCACGCAAATGTAACGGTATGCCTAATGAGTTGCATTATAATGCGAGTAGCAAGTACTACGTGTTTTTTGCAGGCATGAATTTATGTGTTTTGTCTTCATAATTTTATCTAATTACATTCTCCATTTGTGTGTGTTCTTAAGTGTAGTTGGCGATCACAAATGTATAAAGAGCACTTTGGCTATAGAAGGTTATTTAGAAGTGTTCAATGGGAAATAAACAATTGTTATTATTGTGATGGTTGGTTGTATTGGAGGTGTTCATCAATGGGAAATAAACGACTATTATTATTGTTATGGTTGGTTGTATTGGCTATTGGTACAATAGTTTTTGAATGGGTTTTTGATGTATAGTTTATTTAATTATTTGTTTGGACAAGGATATGTGGAGAAGGTAGGGCTGGCAAATCGTGTATACCTAACCTGTTAAGACACGAACCTATTAAGACACGATACACGAAACCTGACTACCTGTACACGACACGAAAATTTTTTGTGTCTATTTTTTTCATACACGAACCTGTTAATTTTTTTAACAGGTATACACGAAAAGTACCTGTTAATACTGTTTGTGACCATTATACTAATCGCATGTTTACGAACCTATTTAGTGAGATAAATTTTTCAAAAGTTCACCAAAGACCTAGATAATACCTGTTTGCGTACCTGTTTGCGAACATTATACTTAGGGCTGGCAAATCATGTATATCTGACCTGTTAAGACACGATACATGAAACCTGGCTACCTGTACACGACACGAAAATTAACAGGTAAATTCGTGTCTACCTGTTTAGGACACGAAACCTGTTAAAGCCATACCTGTACCTGTTAAGATCGTTCAGGTTCGTGTCATGTAATCGTGTTCGTATACAAAATTGCCGGCCCTAGGAGAAGGCATTGCAATTTTAAAGGCGCTAAATTATTCCTCGTATGTTTCCACACATTTAGCAAAAATGAATATTGTTCACCCACCCTCCATGTTTCTGTGCTACCAACAACACACTCATCCATCATATCAATTCAACTCAACAAATGGCAACAATTACTTTGATTTATGACTGTTGTGCTTAATGGTGAAACATGGTTTTGTCGCTGGTTCATATTTTGATGTGGCAACCAGGTTTAATGCCACCTTATAATTAGTTTGTTTTATATCATCCGAGAAAGGTAGAATGTGTACGTACAGTCTCATATTCTCGTGATCTTTACTTTGCTCAATTTAGTAAGTCTTTTGTATCTTTTTTTGGCCTCTAATATATGTACATCAAGAATTTGAGTAGTGTGAGAATACACCAGTCCAGAAGTCATATTTCTATCCTGTCTATGCATAGGAAACTATATTGTTCCTGAATACCACATGATGGGCACCATGTTGACCTTACAAATTGGATCTGCATTATTATTGTTCACTTCATATGTTGTTGACGATTTTGCTAATCATAAACAAATTCTCAGTATATATTAATGTATTTTTCTTTAGTCTTTTCTACATGTTTCCTAAATCCCTCGCTTTGTTTGCCTATTAAGGTAACCAGGTACATACCTACTCAAATGGGTTTATGTTTTGGTTTGATTTTTTTGTTAACTTATGCATTTAATCTAATCTCAATATTTGTTTTCAATATAGATTTAAAGTGAAGATACGATTGGCCTAACAAATGATGAAAAAAGGTTTTATTTTGGATCTCGCGGGTAAACACACTAGTTTTCTAAATAGAGTTGGTTGTTATAAAATAATATAAACAGATCTCAATATAAAACCAACACCGTTCCCAATTCTGTTAATCAAACAGTTACACCCAACAACAAACTCGCGCCAAAAACCCAATACCTCCGTCATGACGTCATCAACGCCGTCGAGTTTAACCATCTCCACCGTCGTCCTCCTCCTCCTAACCACCACAGTCGTCATAACAACCGCCGTACCAGACCACGAATACCGCTCAATGCTCTCCGCACTCCGGTACAGAGGCTACCACCTCTTCGCCAACGCCATAACCACCACGGACCTCCACTACGACATCATAACCAGCAACAACAACTTCACCTTCTTCGCGCCGATCGATTCGGCTCTTTACGCTCTTGATATGACTCTCTCAGCCGGAGATTACACTACGGTTTTACGTTTCCATTGTGTTCCTCACCGTATTACTCTTACGGACCTTTTTTACGGTCAGAGGACAGTTCCTTCGTTAGTAGAAGGCCATGAGATTCATGTGGTTAATCCGTTGACGTTACGGTCGCCTGTTATGGTTGAAGGAGTTGGTATTGTTGTTCCTGGTTTGTTTTATGGTGATCATGTTGCTGTTCATGGATTAGAAGGTGTTATGGAGTTTAGATCATTGAATAATAGGATTAATTCGAGTACTGTATCTGTGAATCTCACTAAATTGGAATCGACTGAGATAATATCTGAGTCGATTACTCAACCTAGGGAAGAAGATATGAGATCTGAGTTGATTTCTGAGAAAATACATGATGTTTCATTGGCGAGGATATCGATCGGTACTGGTATTTCGGTACGGGGATTTGGTGAGGAGAATGATAAGATGAATGAGTGTGTGATTGAAGAAGATGATGGTGATAAGCAGTTGGAGATTGCTAACGTACGCATATCGGGTGCGATGACGGGATCTGAGTTGATTTCTGAGAGAATACAGGATGTTTCATTGGCTAGGAGATTGATCGGTACTGCTACTGAGGTTAAGGAATTTACTCAGGTGGATGATAAGAAGAGTGTTGGTTGCTCCATTGAAGAGGGTGATGATGAAGGGTTGGACGTTGCTAATGTGCGCAGGGGTGATGTGTATGCGCGGGAGGTGTATGAATCCAGGAATATGATTTGTGTTGCTGAATAGATGAAGATGAAAACATATGGTAATTAGGTTTGGTGTTGTTGAATGGTTGAGTCTGATTTTAGTTGGAAATTAGTCTTTTGTTTGCTAGTGTACGTATCATTCGTTTGCTTTGATTTGAATCTTCAGTCAAATTTTGATTGCCTACATTTTTGCATAATAATAATAAACATTAGTTGAGCATTTAGCATTGTTTGATACAATGATCATATATATAGTGATAGCTAACCCGTGGAATATTTCATTCAAACCATATATCCTCTATAAACCCACTGATCATGAATTAGTTGTAGCACAAAATAACCGAATATGTATTATTGTCATCCATAATGGCCTAAAATTAGATATTTGATTTTGTTTTTACCACATATAATTCCATGTTACAACGATCATGTAGAGGTAAAGACAAAAGTATAGCCTAAATGTTGATTTTTTTTAACCAGAAACTCACAAACCCCTATACCTACTCTTAAATTACTGCATTTGCTCACAATTAGACTTGAATTCTCATTACTTTGAAAGCATGGGAGGAGGATATAAAGAGCCAAGGAATCCCCCCCCCTGATTTTTGCGCAGTAGTGTAAATTTACGCGTCTGTAAATTGCATACATATTGAGTCCGGCTCCATCTGAGTTGGCACCCGTGACTTTTGGCCCTCTATATGTTTATTCAAGCTCCGTCACTGTTTGAAAAAGGTACATCATTCCAATGTATATTGGTACCCATTAGGCTACATACCTTTTGGTGAATGTTAGATTATGTGGCAGGAAAGCTTGAAGATCATACATACTTGTGTTGATAAATGTATAGCATGAATATCACAAGTTGTTTTGGTGTAAGCAAGATTGATTGTGATGTGTACTTAGGTAGTGTTTGGTATGAAGGAATCAAAGGTGGAATGGAATAGATCATTCCTATGGAATGAAATTAAACATGTTTGGTTATCATATGGTAATGGAATGGATCATTCCACAAGGAATGTGATTCCTTCCATTTTAAGAATTTTCATTCCTTGGTAAGGTGGTGTTTTTTTTTTCATTCCTTCAAGGAATGGAAACAAATATATTATTATTACAACCCACCATCGTTGTCATCACCCAACCACCACGCCTACTGCCGCCACGCACAACCATTGCTACCATCATCGTAACCCACCATTGTCACCGCCATCGATCCACCACCACCATCGTCACTACCACCCACTGCCTCCACCACAGTCATCGCCACCACCACCCACCGTCACCGGTACAACCCACCACTGCCGTCGTCGCCCAACCAACATCGTCACCGCCATCGCCCACTACCACCACCATCGTCGCTGCCGCCGCCACCCACCACTCACCATCGATTTTATATTTTCGTTTTTTTCTTACATACCAAATAACACAAAGTAATAATTCATTCCATTCCCACATGGTAACCAAACAAGACATTGAATGATAATGATCCATTCCATTACCATGTCCATTCCATTCCCTCTTCCATTCCATTCTCTCTCTCATTCCATTACCCCATACCAAACAGACCCTTAGTGTTTTGTTGTTAATTCGACATCCCACTACGATATATATTTCGCAAATGTGATTGTGGATTCTTGTGGATCGACCAATATCAGTAGCATATTTATCATATAGAAGTAGAAACCGACATAAAGTATGTTGAATTATGATACAATTTGTGCTTCTAAATATTAATATACAAAAGTTTTGATAAATGTAAGTAAATATAAAGGGCATAAGATTATATAGTTTGTTAAGGAAGAGTTAACTTTATTACAATGTAAACAAATTTAATGTCCAAGTTTCATGGCAAGTTGGATAACTTTTGTTCACACACGTAGTTCAATGACACTTGACCAATTATTTATAATAAAATAAATAAAAACAGTCATAATATTATTTGGTAAAAAACTAATAAGTAGTCAGGATTGAAATAAAAAACAGTCATTTTATAGAATAAAATAAAATAAAATAACTTTGAATAAAATAGTAGGTTGCATACGTATACATTGAGTTGAGTATCCGCGTTTGTATGTTTAGTCGAGAAGAAGTCTTTCATTTGCAATAACACGCAATTTCCTCTAACTTTCCACTCACAATCCCACCACCAACATTCTTCTTTGTCCCTTCAATTTGGTGTTTCTTCCTACATATATATACACATATTGTATGTGAAGAAGATTAAATTTAACCCAAGAAATTAATTGAATATATAATATATTGTTTGGTAATTATGGAATTATCAAAGGAACAAGAATTACTGGAAGCAGCTGCTATCCATTTGATTCTACTCAGCAACCAATCATATAACTACAACAAAGAATATAGTGATCATGGTTGTAGACATGGTGGTTTCAAGAGGAAACTTGCTTATGGAGTTAAAGGTCATAAAGATGAAAATTCGTCTTCTGGATCCATAAAATCAGGGATATCAATGGAGGAAGATGAAGGGGAAGGTAGAGGACACCATCGACGACCATATCGGTTGAGATCCATAGTTGATATTTACAATGTTACTAGGCCACTTTGATATGATCTATCTTCTATGGTGTTTTTAAATTTTTTGATCGGTATATTATATCCAAATAGAGTGAGTAGATGGTTTTTTCTAGTCTCTAAACTTGTACTATGCAGCCGATTATACCCATGTGTTGTTGCCTTGTTGGTTTTTCACAAAATTAGAGATTACTTCATTTGCATTACACAATGAAGAAATATGTCCTGAGTTCGTGGGTAATGAACGTATGACTTCGATCATCCACAGGTCTTATTGTTGGTAGTCATAGTAGGAAATTAAGCCGAGGAAAATTTACAGACGGAATAGTGAGGAAAGTTTTCATCCATGGATGACGATTTCACTATTCTAGCATTAATCTCACCTTTTGCATTTTGTGCACAGAAATGTAAACAATTTTGGGCAAATACATACTATGAGACCACCTATATATTCAAACATTAATCTCATCCAAAAGGTTAATTATCTTGATACTTGTTTGGTAATAATATATTGATGTACATTAATTTGTAACCATCGTTGGTAGCAGTTGACGGATATATCAGCCATAACTTCCTAATTTTCCCGTTGAAAGTGATATTAATATATAGTAAGAGTATCGATTTAAAAAAAAAACCCCTCGATGCAATAAAATGGAGGACTTATGTCAAGTTTACAATTTTTACTTTCAAATCAGACGTTGGAAAGTTCTTGAAATTTCAAATCCGGGGCCCAATTTAGTGTATTTTTTGAAGAAGAAAATGGTTTTGAAGGTAAATACACAACTTATTGTCACATAATATGTATCATGTTAGTTTTAATGATCATCTAATTTTAAGAGCAAATCCGCTCACTACATTATTTCAATTATCTCTATATTCATGTGAACAATATTATTTATTAGGATTTTCTTACTGGTAAAAACCGTTGCTCGAGCTAAATAATTCTTGTTGCGTGTAATGCGCTACTTGTGTCTCTTCTTCACTTGTTATAAGTAATCGTAGCTTTTAATATTTATTAAATTAATTTATGGATGTCACTAATTTAGCATGAAATATATTTGCATTGAGTAAAAATATATGGATTAAAAAAAAACTTTCTATATATATATACTATACATAACCAATTAAAATTAAAGAATTATGTAAATCTGTATAATCAAATTCTAGATAGTGCGTAGTGGATCGACAAGACTTAGAGGGTGTTTGGGATTACTTTTTGAAAATAGATTATGCATTTTGAATAATCAGAATCAGATAGTGTTTGGATTTGATTATGTGATTTGATATCACAATAATAAGATAATCAACTCTTTAAGTGTTTGTCAAATATATATATATATATATATATATATATATATATATATATATATTTTAGAAAGTAAACAAGTAAAATGACAAAAAAGGACAATAATCAAATGATTATTATGACTCATTTTTACGACTACATATTTTGATGTCGGAATTACCCTTTCAACTTGGAAGCTCCATATATACAAAAAGGATATTGTTTACAATATGAGATGTATATCATTCATGTAAATGAAGATAGATATTGTATCTAATTGCTGTGAATATTGGACACTTGAAGCTATATGTAGTACATATATACACTTGCTAGGCAGAAGAATAGTCATTTTTACGTTGTGTGTCAAATTAGGGACTTTTATGGCTAAATTGGATAACAAAATAATTGACAAACACACTTCAACCTAAATACAATAAAGAAACATCCAAAATCCCTAGCATTAATCTGCATATGCAAAGATCAATTGAAAACTAATGACTGAAATATTAAAGCAATGTCATCAACCAGATAATATACCATTCACTTGGATTGCATTAGATTTCTTGCAATATTCTCTCTTACTAAACTCATATACATATCGTCATTCTTACGACGTGTACTTGTGTCTTCTCGTGTTCCACTAATTCTAATGGATTGGTCGGTATCAAAATCTGGAGTAGGACGATAAGTTTCTTGTTGTACTGTGTTGAATGCTTCATCAAATTGACCATTCATCCTGATATAGTTGTGAATTGCCATAGATGCTATCACAATGTTGACATGTGTTTCATAAGAGTAATTTACATGCATATCTTTTAATATTGCCCACCTTGCCTTCCATACTCCAAATGTTCGTTTGATCACATTTCTTAAAGATGAGTGATAATAGTTAAATGTCTCTTTTAGTCCTTTCGGAGCACGTTGGCTAGCTGTTTGACCTCGACGAAAATATGGTATGTGATAAAGAACATCATTTCCTTTGTAAGGAGCAAGATAGCCTCTAGTATTTGGGTACCCGACATCAACAACATAGTACTTATCTATATATAAAAAAATTCTTTTAGGTCAATGCAATGGTTAAGTAGAATATAACATATAAAATAATACTAACCACCCATTGGACGAGGAAACTTCACTTTTGGCTTACTTAATGCTTCTAAAAAATTCTTGTGTCATGTGCAGTGCCTTCCCATCGCGCCCATGCAAATGTAAAACACATATTGAAATCACATGCTGCCATGATATTTTGGGTTGCATATCCTTTTCTACCAATATATTTTGCTTGTTCATGCTCTCGGACTGATGCCTTAACATGTGTCCCATCAATAGCCCCAATGCAATCCTATAGATACAAAAACACTAATTACTAATTCACAATACTATAGATAAAGTATTAATTCTGAAATTTGAAGTAAAAATATATAACACACCTTGAACATGGGGTAATAACGAGGGTTGTTTAGAAGTTGAGGAGGTACTTCCTCGTTGTAGTTTGCATTTGGCCTGATGATGTCCCCGCTAAGCTTAAGCACTGCTTTCAAAACACGATGGAAATGTCTATGAATAGTTTCCCCCGAATGATTGAAGATTTCTTGAGCTAGTCTATTTCCACACCCATGTGCTAATATAATCAAAAAAATACCAACGGACTCTTCAATTGATACATTACGTGTCCCCATTAAGCTGTAATGCATTCTAAGATCCAAACATAAGCTCTTGAAAACATCAACATGTAACCTGAAATCTTCATAACACGTCTAGGATGGCCATTGAGTATTTCTTGAATAAAAATATTTCCTGTACGACAAGAAATGCGACAAGGGATAGGCGGGATATTCATCATATTATGTCCTATTATTACCCCTTCGATGACTAAACCGCATAATAGTAAACATTGTCTCTCATCTTTTAACCATTCTTCATTTGGGTCATTGTTGTCGTCTTCACTATCAGAACTCACATATTTATCATGGTTTGTTATCTCCATCCTGTTAAAGCACACAATAAAAAGACAAAAATAGTCAAAATAGTTCATAATGAACACATAACTAAACCATAATATCAAAAATTCTTGTAACATGATTAAACAAAAACACCATGTCATTTATTCAAACACGACACACATAGAAAACCAAAGCAAGAAAAATGGCTAGAAACAAACATCCAAAAAAACAAATAAAGAAAAATAATAAAAATATAACGCGCCATCACTCATTTATAAGCGAGTAGAGAAAGTTAATCTTGTCGACAGTAGTTGGCGGGTACATAAAGCTTTCCCTTGCCACCTTTTTCCAAAATATTCGTAGTGCCTTGTTATGAGATATCGAACTTGGCTCAAAACATGGGAAGTTTGAAACGATATCCGTACATTCTGATACAGAAGGTATTGGAATGCTTGGTGTGCTTCCTGAGGATATTGCTTCAAGAACAGTGTCAAGTTTCAATTCAAATGAAGAAGTTGTTTTACTTTTTCCTCGGCTTGAGCGGACATCACTCTTTTGTGTCCTCTTCCTCTTAACCAAACTGCTTTCAGGAAATAATATTTCCGCACCATCACCTAAACTCGCTTCATCGCTATCTGCAATCTCTTCTACATCTATAACACCAATCTCGTCTTCAACATCACTTGGACCATTTTCATTTTGCAATTGCTGAGGGGTCTTAGTCTTATCACCAACGGCAACAGAGTCTCGAAACAAAGGCTCATAAAACATGTGATACATATCTAAATTTTTGTCCTTGAATTTCGCAAGCTCGGGATCTGCCTGTATATTAAAGAAAACAATATTTTAGTACCTAATTACAATAAAATTGTGAAGAAACTAATTGCTCCAACATTACCTGTATTTTTTCATCCCACCACTCACTCGTTGCTTTTATCGTCTTTATGGAATCCCATCCAAGCCCAGATTCAATTCTCATTAAACGATCGTATAACTTCTAATCCCTCTTCATTGAATCCCAATGGTTTTTAAGTTGCAGTTTGGTTTACACTTTTCCTGTTCGGTTTTGTATATTATTTCCTATGTTCGTCCACCCAAACTTATTGAAGTGGCTCCAGGTCTATTACCATTTTTGACTTCCTTAGTTGTGGGATTTTCATGGTTCAAGTCCATTCCCTCAATAGGAATAATATACATGAGTGACACGACATAGTTTGAACAATAACATCAACATTACTTGAACTACATACACCAAAATATCAATTCTAACGAGAATAAGCAGTAAATCCTCATTAACATAACTAAACCATGAGATTAATAAGATATAAGTACATGAATGAACAAAGTTGATCACATTTATAGATAACATTTCTACCATTAAACAAGCAGACAACAGCACTAGTAATTATATAATCATAGAAGAAATATTACTGGTGAGTATAAAAAGGGTGAACAACCTATTAGATCAATAAATCAAATTAATAACATAATAATACTAGACATGATTTCAGAGAGGCCTAACAAAATAAAAATATGAGATCTAAAAAATCAATAACAAGATTTGCAAAATAAGAATATGAGATATAAAAAATCAATAACAAGATGAATCTTCAAGCATACGGTGGAACAAAAAACTAATTAAAAAAAGTAATGTTTCATATTTTCTAGAATCCTTGGATGTTAAAAACAATTGTTTATATGGAATATTTAGATGATATCAATGAAAACAAGTAGTTTAATAAACAAATCAATTAAACCAAACACATTACCAGGTTTTGCTTGTGGTGGCAGGACTTCAGGAGTGGTTATCAAGAAGAAAGGGTTGTGTTATGAGGGATATGGAAGGGGCTTTTAAGGGTATTAGGGTAAATTACTTGGCGGGAATCTAATTCTAGATAAGCGCGTTTTTGTGCAGTAGATAGGAGGGTGCTTTTCCAAAACCATGTTTTGTGTGGTTTTAAACGCAAATAATCAAGTTTTGTAAAATTTTTCCCAAACACTCAAAATGGATTACTTATGTTTTTAAAACGTGAAAATCAGAAAATCTACTTCTAAAAGAAATCCCAAACACCCTTAGATATGAAGTATGTTAGGAAAAAAACATTCAATTGTTTATTCAGGTTTTGACAATTTTCTATTTGTTTGAAATTTATTTGTTATTCATAGTTAAGAGTCATATGAGGCAAAGGTTTACAATGTTCTAAATTAAATTTGCTATCAACGTAGTATTTGACTCGGTTTACAAGTTAAATGTTGACGAGCATAATTTATGTCACTACAAGAATTCTCAACACTAACGACGACGGCAATAGCGACGACGTCGTTGTTATTGCTCCAAATCACGTGGGTCAAACTTGCTTTTTCAGAAGAAGGGTGGGCCGTTAGATCAAATGCAATCGGACGCTTGGGGAGACATCGTATAAACAACCAATAGCGACGACGGGTCGTTGCTATTGCTCGAAAAAAAGGGCGCCTGCTTTATTTTCTTTCCCTCCCAGCCATCTTCTTCATTCACAAAACTCCATTCCTGCTTCTCATCTCTTGCCACCCGACCATCTCCTCCCATGCTCAACCTCTCTCCGCTCGTGAACCCCTGCTCCCCCTCCGTGAACCCTTCTCCTCACTCTAACCAACAACCACCACCCGTCGTCGCTCAACCTTTCTCGGTTCATGAACCCACCACCAAATCCGGCCACCACTCTTAAATCCGGCTCCTCCAACCTAATTCCGGCCATCCCCACTCACTTTAAGTCACCACCAACGGTAATAACTACTTTAATTTGTTTTTTTTTTTGGGTTTTTCTTTTAATTTGTATATATAATTGTGTATGTAATGTAGCTCTTCTCGACGGCCTCCACCATCCTGGAGCACCACCACCTACAACAAACACCGGAGCATCATCAAAATCGGTTAGTTCTCTTTTATATATACGAATTAATATAATTATATTTTATGTATGTTTTATATTCATTATCTGGTTTTTGTATTTGAGACATTAGGGCTCTTGAGTGGTAGTGTTGACTGTTTGTTTCCATCTTTTTTTTTTAAACATATTATCAAGCAAGTGTTATTGTTCTAAAATATTACAAGAAGAAAAATGTGATATGCAAGATAGTTTTTTTTGGTGGTGTATAATATTGATAATCTTTTAAAAGATTTAGGAGTTAGTCAATGGATATTTCAGTTTTGTATGGTGTACATGACACTTGATTTAAAAAGCGAGAGGCGCACAAAAGCGACAAGTTTTAAAACCGAAAAACCTGCCGTTTTTCATAACGGATTAGATTAGTGATTGATGCTTTGGTAGTTTGGTAAATGTTGGTCGTATATGTTTGGCATATAAATGTTCTAAATTTAGTTTATTATGTTGGTAGTTTGCAGATTCGGTTAATGTTGGTTCTTTAGTAGTTAGGTAAATGTTGGTTGTATAGCCATATAAATGTTATAAATGTAGTTTTATTATGTTGATAGTTTGCCGTTGGGTTAATGTTAGTATTATGTTAATTGGTTTATTTTGATATTTTAATAGGGTTATTTTAAAAGTTTCTTTGAAAATGCGAAGTTTCGCGAGGAACTTGCTAGGTATTTGGCTTCGAACCCAAGTTTAGACTCCACCAATGTTCCAAATGAAGATGCCAATGAAGAAGACCAAAATGATGAAAGCGGCGATGATGCGGAGTTGATGTAAAACAACAATTTGTGGTTGAAACGATATGGATTGTGACTTATTATGATGTAAAATATTTATGTTTATGTTCGTTTGGATTGTGACTTAAAATATTTATGTTTATGTTTGTTTTGTTATGTCGTGAAATTGGAAATGAGCAGGTTTGAAAATGGAATATGCAGGTTCAAAACAGCAAAAAGCTAGAAAAAAAAATTGGGAAAAAGAAAAAGGCTATAGCGACGACAATGTCTTCGCTAAAGGTAGTTTACAAACAGATATTATTAGCGACGACTTTTGATATTATTAGCGACGACAAATGTCTTTCGTCACTAAAGCCTCCATTTCTTGTGCCAGTTTCAGCTGATCATGTACCAATAATATAATAGTTTAGTGGTTTGCATGTTTCTAAAGGATCAATGGTTTTGATCCCATTAGCCTTGAATCATGAACCTTGTAGATAGATTCTAGTGACTTTATCCAACAATTTTTATTGGTACAACGTCCTATAAGTATTGTAGTTTCTTATTATTTGTATTGTTCCCTTGATTGGAAACAATTACTCATTCAGAGAAATATACTTTGGGGGAGAAAATGTATTGTGTTGTTTTTATTGTTTTTCTTCTTGATCTTTCAAGTTCACTAGGCTTGACTCCGCCTCTCTTAGTAATTCAGACTTACTTGTGTTGTTCTTCTTTAGAAAACCAAACACGTATTATTAATTATACATGTTCGGTTGGTACCGATATATATAATACGGTACGATTAAAAGTCTTGAAGCAGTACTATATTGTAAAATACCGATACTGAAATTGAGCTAAATTATAAACCGCATATTGTACCGTATATGTTCAATTCGGTCGGTACCGGGTATGGTATGGTGCCATTAAAAGTCCTAAACTAGTATCGTAATTTACGGTATTGCTACAAAAATTGATGAGTTAAAATCAATATCATACCGCATGTGTACTTTACTATGTACTGATAGGTATTTATAGAGTACCCAGTACCGATATTCGATCAGAAATTAAAAAGTACACATTTTGGAGATAATAAGTCTCTCGACTTATTTATCGCATATTAGCCATTTATGTTAAATAATAATAATAATAATAATAATAATAATAATAATAATATTATTATTATTATTATTATAGTTACTATTTTGTGAATTTAGGTTTTCCAACGGTTGTTCTTGTTTTGTTATCTGAGTACAAATTATAAAATAAACCATCAACATATGATTAAAATAGCAATTAACAAATGTTAATATTGTGATACAATTTCTTTTCAAATTATTTGTCTCATATGATTCCAAAACCTTTTACACGCTTATCTTCTTTCATCGTTCTCTTTAATTTGTATTTTTTTGAATGGTTATATAATAGCGTTTTATAGTCTGTAAATCTTCATATATTACCAAACTAGGTTAGAGCCCCGCGTGTACACGCGGTACATGTCCATGTCAAATGAAAAAAATTCTATAAAGATTGTAGTATGCAATTTTATTTATTGAAAGTTACGTAATACAATTCGTATGAATTTTGGTTGATTGTAAATTATCATAAAAAAGTTTAATGTTACCCAATAACAAATATATGAATCAACAAATGTTTGATTTGACGTGATTTAAAAACAAATAATGAAATGAATAAACATATATTTATTTTAACTGCATGCAAATGAAGATTAAATTCAAAGTAAATAAATGTAGTTTAACAAATCATACAACGAAACAATTATAAAAAAAAAATAAACGATTTATGCAAAATATGATCGCATACTTATTAACAAACTTCAAAATATTGTTTTAGAGACAACATTTGGTATTTGTTATTAAAGCTGTCATCTTTATCCAATATTAGTATCTTCAGGCCATCTCTACTCTTGTCACTTGGCAGCGACATACAACTGCCCATGTGTAAAAATAGGATCTTTCAAATACAGACCTACCCTAAATAGGGTTTTTCCTTGACTCTTATTTATTGTCATTGCGAAACATAAAGTAAGAGGGAATTGTCTTCTGTTAAATCTGAAAGGAATATTCTTATCAGATGGGGACAACCTAATTCTTTGGATAAAAGTTCTCATTCCAATGTTACTCCCTGAAATTATTTTAGCTTCTATAACACGGTTTGATATGGCAAGACGATTTGGAACATGTGGCTTTGAAAAGAATTTACGTCCACTTATAGGATCCCTGAACCATTAGAATAACAAAACAGTAAAATTTGTCAAAAAAAAACTCTGGTGAGGAAAAGAAAGGCATTTGCCATTGTAACTGTATTATCATCAGGAATTTAACGCAAATATATCCAGAAGACCCTAAACTGTTTTGACGGTTTAACTCATAACCAATGAACTAAAAATCAAGCTAAAACCACAGTGAAAAATCAATACTAAACCCACATGAGAAACTCGTTAGGAGTAAAGATAGCAACGTGGATGGGTTGTATAATATGTCAAAGTATAAGGTTTTTTATAGGGCAACCTTTTATCCATTTGACCTGTTTCAATGCTTCCACAATCGGAATATTGTGTCTTGAATAATTCTAATCGAATAAGTCGGATTTATTTATATAATTGAATTATAAAAATGGAAGGATTGGTAATTTACGTGACTTGGTCAACGACGCTTAAAATTAGCACAATTATTGCAATCATGATGATGGCTAGCGTTTCATAACAATTGATTAAAGGACAATTCTTTGTAAACATAATATGATAACGTTAATCTGTCAAAGATATTTAAAATAAATGCGTAATATTCTTATTCTTAGTATCACTGAAACGATATTTAGTTAACGTAGTCAATGATGGAGGATTTCATGACAAATGAGGTTTTTTTAATGTTGTGAATCGCCTTTAGTTAATGTTGTTACTGATAACGTAAAATGATATTTCATAATTAATTTCGTTACTAATTACTAATAAAAGTATTGTAAGACATGAAAAATAAATCAAGTCAAAGAATTGACCTCCATGAAAATAACAAAAACATAAAAAGTTTTTACGTTTATCGGTCAACAGTATTAAAATGACAGTCGTTATATTAGTAATATCATTGAAAATTATTTTGAACATATTATATATTTTAGGAAATTGTTAAATAGATTTAAATTATTATTATAAAAAGAATAGATTTAAAATATATTTATTAGATACATTTTGTTTACCAAAATTATTACATGAATCTTTCTGTTATCATTAATTGAGTTTTTTTAATAATTTTTGATATAATTTGAATGTTATTAATGATCAAGGGTTTAATGACAAATGACGATTTTTTATATTGATGTTACGTTTATTCTTTATGTTAATAATTGTAATAATTATTACTATTAATAGTAATAAATGGATGACAAAAGTTAACTTAACAATTTAAATTATTTACTAATTTATTAATATAATTGAAAATTATTTTGAGTATACTATATATTTTAGTAAACTGTTAATTAAGGAAAACAATTATTTTATTAATATACAATTGAATGATTGATTTATTTTATTAATAGTAATAAAAACGTAATTTAAATCTAATTAACAGTAATAAAAACGTAATTATTACTATTAATAAAGACGTAATATTATTAATATGGTTAAAAAAAATTATTAATATACAATTGAATGATTGATTTATTTTATTAATAGTAATAAAGACGTTATTTAAATCTATTTAACAGTAAAAAAGACATAATTTAAATCTAATTAACAGTAATAAAGACGTAATTTATTAATAGTAATAAAGACGTAATATTATTAATATGATTTAAATTTATTTTGTTAATATACGAATCAATGATTGATTGATTTATTTTATTAATAGTAATAAAAACGTAATTTAAATATAATTAACAGTAATAAAGACGCAATTTATCTTTTTCGTTAGTGAAATTTATTTTATTAATATACAATTGAATGATTGATTGAATTTATTAATAGTAGTAAAGGCGTATTCTAAATCTATTTAAAAGTAATAGTGACATAAATTAATAATAGTAATAAAGACGTAATATTATTAATATGATTGAAAATTATTTTGAACATAGTATATATTTTAGGAAACTGTTAATTACTGACAAAATTTATTTTATTAATATACAGTTGAATGATTGAGAAATTTATCATTTATTTACAAATGAATTTCAAGTAAATGCTAATTAATAAATTATAATTTTCGTAATAATTATATGATATATATTCATCTCTGCCAATAAAGTCCAATCAGAATTTAAAATTTTTTATTAATGTCAATAAATAACATTAAAACTCTTAATAAATAACTTTAAAACTGCTACAATCTCAATAAAACTTATTAATTGCAATAAAGTCCAATCAGAATTTAAAAATTCTTATTAATGTCAACAAATAACATTAAAACTCTTAATAAATAATATTAAAACTGCTACAATCTCAATAATGAATCATTCAAATCAATGACATTAAAAACATCTGCGTTTCAAATTGCCTTACACATCTTTAGTAATCATTATTAATTGTGATTGAAGTAATATAATTCTTTAACAAAAAGTAATATTTTTAAAATTTATATAATCATTTAATTTCGTTGTTAAAATAGGTTCAAAATTGTCGTTTCATTAAGTATCAATTGGCGTTTCATGACAATTGATTAAAGGAAAGTCGTAATATCAAAATTAAAGTTGGTCAACAATATTAAAACTAAATTCGTAATATTAGTAATATCTATAAATAAGATTAAAAGTCTTAACAAATAGCATCAAAATCATAATCAATCATTAAAATTAATGACATTAAAATAATCTGCCTCTCAAACTGCCTTACCATTATCTACAAATTATTATTGTCATATTAAAATTAGGAAACTAAAATTAGCATATGAATTTGAGACCATGATGACTTGAATAGTGTAATTGACAATTGATTAAATAAAAGTCGTTATATCAAAATGAAAGTCGGTCAACAACATTAAAAGTAAATTCGTAATATAAGTATTAGTAATATCGATAAATAAGATTAAAAATATTAATAAATACCAACAAAATCATAACTAATCATCTAAATCAATGACATTAAAACCATCGTTTCAAATTGCCTTACCAATTATCTACAAATTATTATTGACATTCTAAAATTATCACACTTATTGAAATGATTTTGATGATTAACGTTTAATGACAATTGATTAAAGGAAACTCATAATATAAAAATTAAATTCGGTCAACAATATTAAACCAAAATTCGTAATTAGTAGTATCAATAAATAACATTAAAAATCTTAATAAATAATATCAAAATCATAATCAATTATTCAAATCAATGACATTAAAATCATCCGCCAACCATTATCTAAAAATTATTGTTGTTATTTTAAAATTATTACATGAAAGAACCTTTTAATATATTGAATAAGGAAATCATACATTAGTTATGATTTTGTTTTTTTTTAAAGATGAGTATGTTAAATATATGTATATGTATTATTACTCAAGGGTGATTTATATAAATTAACATACGTGTATGTAACATCTATGAAATTTCACTACACTGATAATATAAAGCGGATGGCTTTTTGTATATATAGGAATATTGATGTCATATACTTAATGATATATGAGTATTTAAAATATATTTGCATATGGGATATAGTTTAATATTTGAAATTTGAATTCTTAGAACTTGAGTCGGTGACTTTTCTAACTCAGAATAAATTATGGTAAGCTCAAATTCGGGTTAAATTGATTCATAATCAATCATTCATACAAAAAAATAAATGAGAGCTATTATGATAAACCGAATTTCGTATTAATAGTAATATAAATTATTAAAAAATCATAATAAATAACATTAAATTCGGTCAATTATTATTAAAGTAAATAAATAACAATCATTCAGATTGAATGACATTAAATTTGGTCAATTATTATTAATGACAATAAATAATATTAGTTATGATTTATTGTAAATCATAAAAAATCAACCTATACATTAGTTATGATTTATTGTAAATTATAAAAAATAACCTATATATTAGATGTTAATATACGTAAGTTTTTAGTTTAAATTAAAAAAAATCAACCAATACATTAGTTATGATTTTGTTTTTTTAAAGGTGAGTATGTTAAATATATGTATATGTATTATTACTCAATGGTGATTTATATAAATTAACATACGTGTATGTAACATCTATGAAATTTAAATACACTGAAAATATGAAGCGGATGGCTTTGTGTATATATATGAATATTGATGTCGTATACTTAATGATATATGAGTATTTAAAATATATTTGCATATGGGATATAGTTTAATATTTGAAATTTGAATTCCTAGAAGTTGAGTCGGTGACTTTTCTAACTTAGCATAAATTATGATAAGCCTAAATTTCGGGTTAAATTGATTCATAATCAATCACTCATACAGAAAAAATAAATGAGAGCTATTATAGGAAACCGAATTTCGTATTAATAGTAATATAAATTAATGAGATTAAAAAATCATAATAAATAACATTAAATTCGGTCAAGTATTATTAAAGTAAATAAATAACAATCATTCAGATTGATTGACATTAAATTGGGTCAATTATTGTTAATGACAATAAATAATATTAGTTATAATTTATTGTAAATTATAAAAAATCAACCTACACATTAGTTATGATTTATTGTAAATTATAAAAATTATAAGTCTTTTATGCACATTATAAATGTGTAGTAAATCGAAATTTTTTAATTAAGTTTGTTGAATGCTTTAAAAATATGGTCTCAGAGTAAAAGGTGTAAACGAAAATGATTCAATAATTTAGAAAAAGAATGAGGAATGTGTGGACGATTTTTATAATGATTGAATGCTTTAAAAATATGGTCTCAGATTTGTTTATGAATTTTGCATATTTATGGCATGATTGGTAATCCATTTTAGTAATGATTGATTGATAATTTAATGTCTGAAATGGTTAATTCAATTTTGTTTCCTAAGTTAAGTCTAGGCTAGAAAAACTTTTCTAATTTATTAGTTGATGACCATTTGTTCGGTACGTTTGTGTATGGCATGTTTGGTGAATCCGGGTAAAAGAGTGACGTTGGGCATAATTGGGCCAGTTTAATTGGAATCAGTTTTGCATTTTTTAGGTTCAAAGGATCCGTTAAATTTTATTAGTGGTTTTAATTTGTTATTTTTTTTTGTATTTGTCTTTAAGGTTATTAAATATATTTAATTGAAATTAATAATGTTGACTAAACTTAAATTTAATTTACTATTAATTTACATATGGTGTGTATATTAGGTAATTGTCAACTTTATTTAAATCAAATTTAAATACATAGGTAATTGTCGCTAGGTTTGTCAACTTTATGCTTACATTTATCCTGAAATATATATTTGTAAATAACTTTAAATGATTACCGAAAATATTCGTTTTTTATACAAACTTTACAAAAATAATATAACTAACCTCTATATAATAAATAAGGCTTATTATGGTAAACTTAAATTTATATTAATGTTAATATAAATTTGGTCAATTATTAAAACATAGTAATAAATAAGATTAAATTGGGTCAAAATATTATTAATGTAAATTGATAACAATAATTAAGATTCAAATTTCAGATTAAATGACATTAAATTCGGTCAACTTTATTAATGTAAATAAATAACAATAATTCAAAATTAATGAAATTAAAATCGGTCTAATATTATCAGCTGAATATGAAATGTAGGATTGAATAATCAAAATTAACATAAGAAAATTGTCGATAGTTTAATGTTTAAAAAATATTGTTGACCGATTGTTGAATGTTAAACAACATCTTCCAAAAAATTATGTGTCGGTTTCTTGTGTCATATACAGAATCCGAATCAACTTTATGCTTACATTTATCATGAAATATATTTTTGTAAATAGGTTTAAATGATTACCGAAAAAATTCATTTATTTTATATACAAACTTGACAAAAATAATATAATTAACCTCTATGTAATAAATAAGGCTTATTATGGTAAACTTAAATTTATATTTATATTAATGTTAATATAAATTCGGTCAATTATTAAAAGATAGTAATAAATAAGATTAAATTGGGTCAAAATATTATTAATGTAAATTGATAACAATCATTAAGATTCAAATTTTAGATTAAATGACATTAAATTTGGTCAACTTTGTTAATGTAAATAACAATAATTCAAAATTAATGAAATTAAAATTGGTCTAATATTATCAGCCGAATATGGAATGTAGGATTGAATAATCAAAATTAACATAAGAAAATTGTCGATAGTTTAATGTTTACAAAATATTGTTGACCGATTGTTGAATGTTAAACATTTTCAAAAAAATTAAGAGTCGGTTTCTTGTGTCATATATACAGAATCCGAAGATTCAAACGAATACAATAAATAAAGAGAATCAATAGACTCTTGAAAAGGATTCAGACAATAAATAAACAAAACGGTTTTATAGATACAAAGCTGGAGCTCCATATACCTAATTGGATTCTAGAATTTGTGTCTTCGGATCAAATCCTTTTGTTCAAATGTAAAAACATAGCATTAGTAAAACCGATTGAATAGTAATAAAATTAACAAAAATTCAAATGAATACATGGGTATATTACAAATCTGTTTATCACAATCTGATTGAATATGTGTTTAGCACAAATCTGGTTATCACAAATCTAAATGAAAATATGCTTTTAAAAAAATATGGTTTCAAATGAATCAAAATACGCTTCAAATGATTTCAAATGAATGAAAATATGCTTTTAAAAAAAATCCGATTGAATATTTCTATATTACAAATTTGTTTATCACAATCCTATTGAATATGTGTGGATAATCAACATTAGAAGAGTAGTATGGATGTTTACCTTTAATCGGTTGTGGATAATCAAGAAATGATGCAAGATGAAGAAGAAAGCCTCTAAGATTTGTTAGGAATTTGATTCGGAGCTTTGATATGGAGTAGTATCAATAGGAATTAGAAGAGTAATATGAGAGTTTTGATATGAAGAATGAAAAAAAAAATGAAAGAAAGAGGTTTTTATACTAATAAATTCGGAGCTCCATATTTGTTGTTGGATCCTAGAGGCCCTCTCTAAGGCCTTGATTCAACCCAAGTGACCTCAATTATTATATAGATAGATATTTAATCTCCCAACACCATCTCCGTCAACCGGCATCGCCACGACCCAACATACCATCACCCTGTCACTCCCCAACCACCGAACAACCACTACCACCCTACAATATAGGCATCACCGACGTCTTCACTGCTTCCACACCCCTAAGACCCTATGTACTGGGGCTTTAAATATAACGCCTTGTCTGAGGTGGACCAAAATGGCGCCCCCCACACCATTACGGGGGGGCTCCATTTCACAAAATCTCAGTTGGGCTCCATTGCTATAACGCCGGACCAATTATTCTCCACCCAATCAGATCAAGCCACATCACCCTCTCTCTCTCTCTCTATATTATTATTTTATTATTATTTTATTAGTATTTTAATTTAAAAGATATAATAAAATATTAATAGGGGCTTTATAAATAAAGCCCCACCACTACACCCCTTTTTCACTTTATCATTTCATGCTGACCCAGCTGCCACGTGAACCAATCAGAAAGGGGAGCTTTATATATAAAGCCCCCCACTACGCATGGTCTAAGCCTAACCTAGTATACAAAAGTTATGATAGACATAAGATAATATAGTTTGTTAAGGAATGAGAAACAAATTTTAAAGTCCAAGTTTAATGGCAAGTTGGGTAACAATTATATTTTCACAAGCATCAATACATATAATAAACCAAAGCCATTTGACATGGCACTTAAAGAGGCATTCTTCTCCTTGAGTGTGCCATGTATCATCCCATGTGGCATTGAGATATTTTAGGAAAAAAATAATTTAAAAACAAAATTATATTTTTCTCTCTTATGTTCCTTCTCATAATTTTTAAACGTTAATATCTTTTATATATGAGATTTTTTTTTAAGAAAAAAATTACACCAAATTAACGAGCGTTTTATTATCTTTTCAACGAGTACCATAGTGCTATATAAAAACGGAGAAAAAATGATTATTTTTTGTTGGGTTTTGTTCAAACAGGAAAAAAAACACAAAGTGTTCAGGTAAATCATTAATCATGTATAGGCAAGTCACTAATTATGTTCAAATCAGTAAATATAAATTATATTTTCAACACGCGTTAGCATTGGAGTTATACATTGTTTTAGGTTACATATTAATATTAGAGTTATACATTGTTTAAGGTTAGGCGTTAACATTGAAGATATATTTTTAATTGTTTTAGGTTAGCTGCTACCCGAAGCTGTCATGCATGTAACTGTAAAGCGCATCATTCTATTTCATATGTAAAATTAATATGTCATATTAGATTTTTCAACCCCGGGACGTTCCCGGGGTATAATCTAGTAGTTTTATCAACCATTTGACCATTTGTAAATAAAATAAACATCTAAATCTAAATAAATCGACATTAATAGTAATATTATTATTTAGACCTTACTATAAACTAAATAAAGATTACTACTGTATTTTTAAAGTTGATCTACGTAGACATTGAGTATCCGCGTCTTGTAAGTCTAGTCGAGAGAGATTGCTTTCACGTACACTCTCAATTACACGAAGTTTCCTCTTACTTTCCACTCACAATCCCACCACCAACACTAATCCTCTTCTCTTTCTCTTTCTCTTCTGCTGTTTTTGTCTACATATATTGCATGTGAAAAAATATGAACCAAAAGCTCAAGATATTGTCTGCTGCTTAATGGATGGAATCATCAAGGGAACAAGAGATACTAGAAGCAGCTGCATTCCATTTGATTCTACTCAGCAACCAATCTTATAACTGCATCAAAGATTATGGAGTCAAAGGCGTTGTGAATAATAAAGATGCAACTGAAGGATATATAATCTTGATTTAAATTTGTAACGCGTGTTAATACACGTATGTACATATGTTAGGATATATAGTATATGTTAATTATCCTAAGTCTAAACATTTATCTAAGTTGACCGGTGTGTTATAGTTTGACCAACGGTTATTAGTTTGTTAATGGGTCATGTTGGTTTAGTCGCACCCTTTCAGGATGTATATATAGGCCGATGTATGTTGATTATAATATATGAAAGTAAGTGTTTCAATAACCAACTTTCAAACTCTCTCTCCCTCCAAAATCCTTTCCCTCCAAAAACCGTTTATTACTATCCCTAAACAATCAATCGCATACAAATCAGATTCTAACATGGCATCAGAGCAAAGATCCAAAGCCTGTGGTATTTTCGATGTTGATAGAAATTCAGAAGATGTTCGTTATGTGGGAAGAAAAGACGAAGACCCGTTAGTTCCCAAGTGTTTGCCCGGTTGTGAGAATCGGAAGAGAAAGGCCAAGATGGCAGAACCCGAAGTGGTTAAGGATTGCGAAGATCCTTTAAACATCAAATTTCAAGAATTCAACATTGGATCATCATCTACAAATCAAGAAGACGATTTATTCTCGAAGGCCCAACGAGAATTTAACAAACAAATCAAAGCCAAAAGAGACGTTCCCGAATACCCTCCTACAATGTGTTGCAGCAAGTGTAAGGCACCATTTCATTACCGGAGGGAGTGCCCAAAGAAGATGGGAAAGACGGAGTTCATGGTCAAAGGCACCGATGAACAAGGATGGGACGATATATGGTATGCTAGTCTAACAAGAAGGGAACACGGTTGTGGAAACAAAAACCAGTTTACGGTTTTTAGTAAGTCTTTCGGGATTGAGGGATGCCCGAGTGGATATAGAAAGGAGTACTTCCGAGGCAAAGGAGTCGTAGTCATCACAAGCAATAATCAACTTCACAAGGTTAGAAATGTTTTCTACATACCTACGCTTAGAAAAAACATATTGAGTATTGAAAGACTCACAAACGAAGGCCTAGAAGTGGAGTTTGAAGGAGATGTGTGTTACATAAGGAGGCCGATAATCCAAGAGAAAAGGAAATTGATTACGTGTAGGATTTGTGATGGTGAAGATCATTTTACGTTTAAATGCCCGGATAGAGAGAATGTTGTAGTGAGAGATATCATCGGCACATCCAAAAATGGAAGTGAAATGCAAGACAGAAGTGTCACGGCACAAAACCAAGACAAAAATAAAGTCTATGCCGGATATGGTATCAAGGAGGGACTCACCGAATTGGACCGGGAAAGAGCATCGGTCTTCAAGAAATTCGAGACATTTTCTATTAACAAGGACACCACCGAAGGTTTCATGGAAAAGGGACCAATAATGTACCCAACCGACGGTTCAAGACTGCAAGATTGTATCGTATTCATGGACTTAATCCATGTTACTACTACGGTTGAGAGGTATAAAAGGAAGTTTGATTTGGAATTCGAAAAAAACCATTGAATGGTTCATGTACAATTTTCTGAAATTATCAAACAAGGCACCTATGCCCCCAAGAGACGGATATGGTTATCCGATTTGTTTGCTAGATCTCTACACAAAGGTGCAAGTGTTCGGTGGTTATGAAAAGGTGACGAATGATGACAATTGGGCAGTGATTGCTATGTCAATGGGATACGGGAGAGGACTACCAAGCCTAGTAACAAGAGAGGAGATTGCAACGACTTTGAGACAAGTCTATGTACGATACCTAGAGATGATGGAATGGTATCACTTAAAATACAAAGGAAGAGAAATGGTAGTAGAAGTCAAGGAAGAAGACTTTGATCACAAGAAGAAGAATGCCGAGTATGATGATCAAGACCTCCCACCAAAGAAAAGATCCCGTTCGTCATCAAGTGAAGATTCAAGTTCATATTAAATCAATATTAGGGCAAGAATGAAGGATATATAATCTTGATTTAAATTTGTAACGCGTGTTAATACACGTATGTACATATGTTAGGATATATAGTATATGTTAATTATCCTAAGTCTAAACATTTATCTAAGTTGACCGGTGTGTTATAGTTTGACCAACGGTTATTAGTTTGTTAATGGGTCATGTTGGTTTAGTCGCACCCTTTCAGGATGTATATATAGGCCGATGTATGTTGATTATAATATATGAAAGTAAGTGTTTCAATAACCAACTTTCAAACTCTCTCTCCCTCCAAAATCCTTTCCCTCCAAAAACCGTTTATTATTATCCCTAAACAATCAATCGCATACAAATCAGATTCTAACAGCAACTTCATTGACTTTAGCTTCATCATCATGTTCATCTTCTGAATCCATAAAATCTTGGATATCAATGGAGGAAGATGATCAAGGAGCAGGTAGAAGACACCATCAACGACATCGGTTGAGATCCATAGTTGATATTTACAATGTTACTAGGCCACTTTGATATGCTACTTTTATCTTTTGTGTTTTTAAATTTTTTTATATTCGTATATCATATCAAACTTAATATCTAAATCTAAATAAAGTAGATGGTTGTTAATTTCTAGTCTCATGCAGACTATAATATCTATTTGTTGGGTTTTTTTATACAAGTTTCGGTTTTACTTCATTTGCATTACACAATGAGTCAATGAGGAAACAAACAGGACTCCGGATCGAGACTCTGCTGTTCTCTGCGGTCCCTTTACCGAAAATATGACAAGAGGAAAGTGGATCAAATAGACTTGAGTAACCACCTACGTGACAACTTGATCTCCCACTTTGTTGTAAAATGTCCGGTCTTATGTGCTAGTGTGCTACCACCAGGTTCATGGCCGAAAAGCTGTGGGAAATACAACAAGACTTGTGATGGATGACCAGGGCCGGCCTAACCTTTTTGGAGGCTTGAAACGAATTTTAAAATACGTGCCCTTTTTAACAAAAATATTATTGCTAAACCATTAACCCTTAAACATTATTTCTAAACCTACATACTACTCGAAAACCATAACATAGAGAGGCCGGACATTGAAATATATGGGCTCACCCCAATTGTGCCTCATCAAACTAAAAAGAAAAGCAAAGTTACAAAACAGATTAAAAAAATTAATTGTTGGGGCTGGGATTCAAACATGTGTACCCCAACAAAACAAATTAGGATTTACAGATTCACAGGAAGTAACGCTTGCAATCAGGCCACAACAATCATGTTCCTAGCTAATAAAATCTCATGTTATTATATAATACATATAAAATGTCTTTAAAACGGAGCCCTTAAAAATTTGAATGCACAAAGCCCTAGCTTGGGTTTAATACACTATTAAGCCAGCCCTGGATGGATCAAGTGAAAACCATTTTGTTCATACATATTTTAATTGAGATTAGTATCGGTCAATCCAAAAAATGTGAGATTAGTAAAAAACCATTTGGCTTATATAAAAAGATTATTAAAATGTTGGTTATTTGTAAATTACCCAAGTTATATAAAAGATTATTAAATTAGTAAATAGTAAAATCATGAAAGTATGAAAATGGATTAATGAGTTTTGCTATTTAGAGAGTAATATAAGAATCTAAGATTTGTAGTTTAACCCATGGACATCTACAATTGAAAAAAAAAGAGATGGAATTAGTAAAAACATAACGCAAATATAATAAAATGCATTTCAAACTAATTATCATCAATCAACCGTATTATCAATATACAACTTTGTAATCATATTAAGTACACAAATCATTCACAAAAAGCATTTTTGATCAATACATTCATTTCCTTAATAAACAAATACGAATATCCTATCTTATTCGGTAAATGTTCTTGTTGGAAATAACCCGTTAATGTGGCCCTACGGATCATTTGACTAACATTACCAATATGACATACTAGTCCCTAACAATTACTTGATGGTAGTAATTGTAAATATTGAATAGTTTATGGGGGCAATTAAGATTTCCCTTTAGATATCTTTAATAGAGAATACATACAGTTTTCATAACTGATCACCATTCATGATATTAATATTGATCATAATAAATAAGAAAACTCTTGAAGAACACCATACACTATTCTCTCTAATGTGATCCATCAACACAAGGTACCATAACGGGAATCATGGCTTACTTATCATCTTCAAAGATAATCATTCCTACAAGTAAGTTTTACTAATGTTTATTATGTTATTGATTGAATACACATGATTAGGTTCTATTCTTTTGACCCATGTTTAAGGATATAATCAACATGTGATATCAGAGCGATGTTGATTATATCGAATTCAATCATAAACTTCATCTACTTAATTGGGATTGAATTTGTTTCTTGAAGATTAAAACTTAACGAACATACTAATTATTTGATGGACCGCACTTTATATAATTCGATTATTATAATTTCTTAAATCCATTACAATGAATCGGTTCACTGGAAACAACATATGACTTTGTAAATTAAAATCAATCCATTTTGTTGAAATTATGTCATGGATTTCTAGTAAACAAAATGACGTATGTGTTGGTTTTTATAGGAATAATTTTTAATCTATCTCATACACTTAGAATGGATGCATATGACTTATTTAAAAATTTAATTTATATAATGGCATCAATTGTTTGGTTATTAGCATTTATATTATGTCCAAACTGAATTATTGTCTTAAAAAAGAATTATTTTATCAATTTTTAAGGAGAATAATGATCCAAATAAATTTCAAACAAAAGTCGTAACCATTCGATTTAAAGAACTTGTTTTGAGCGTATTCGAATTAGCATTGGGCTAAGAATTATTGCTCCACGTGAACGTTATGCGTAAGGACGGTTAACGGTATTCACAATCTTTCACATGAATTAATCACCACATCCGTGTGAATTAATTTGATTTGCGAAAGACTTTTAGGCTGGTCTAACGCCCCACTTAAGGTGTGCGCATATAACGTATATATGTGTGGTCCTCGGGGGGCAAAAGTAAAATTGCACTAGTTTTAACGTTATTTTACTAATTTCGTGAAAATAACGTTAAGAATGACGGATGGTTAATCATGCATCATGTGGTGGCGTTGATAGCCAAAAGACAAAGGGGGTACATGCACCGATCGGGTTTGTCCCGATTGCTATGTGTTTTGTGCCTTATGTCCAAGGCTTGATACCAAACCACATCGAGCCGGGGGTCTCACTGGAAGCAGCCTCTCTATTCTTAGGGGTAGAGGTAAGGCTGTCTACATCTTACCCTCCTCAGACCCTACCTTAGCTTTGCTATAGGTGGCATTAACTGAGTATGATGATGATGATGATGATTTTAGGCTGGTCTAACATCATCCGGTTCTAAACCCCATGACTTACGGGCAAAAACTAAAAAAAAAAAAAATCAGTTGACATAGAATTTTATAATAGTAAATTTCAATGAGAATTTAGATAATTAACCCAATGGTACATCTTTTGATATGACATTGTAAAGAATATGGCTTTAAAGGTTTATTGTTTATTCACTGTGAATATTCAGACTAAAGGATTACAAGCCTAAATAGGCAATACAAGAAATGTAAGAAAGGAAACATAATGAATGTTGGACAATATGCTCGGCTGTAAATGAGCATGGAAATGTGCATGAAATACTTGATTGAGAGAAAAATGTGGGAAGAGAAATATGCAATTAATATGCAATCTCAATACTCCCCCTCAAGGTGGAGCATGTAGATTCTTCATGCCCATCTTGACTAGAAGAAACTCAAGTTGTTTAGCCCCCAAAGCCTTTGTGAGAAGATCGGCTATTTGTGTCTTTGTGTCCACGTAAAGCGGCTTGATTTCCTGTGACTCGACTCGTTCCCTGACAAAGTAACAGTCCATTTCCACGTGCTTTGTTCGCTCGTGAAAAACCGGGTTATTAGCAATATGTCGTGTCGCGTTGTTATCGCAGAAGAGTGGTGTAGAATTTTGTTGTCTTGTTTCTAGCCCTTCCAACAACCAACGCATCCACAATATTTCACTGGTGGCGTTGGCCATGGCGCGATATTCCGCTTCGGCTGAGGAGCGCGAAACGACTGATTGCTTCTTTGATATCCATGAGATGGGGGCTCCCCCCAAAAGAAGAACATATCCTGTCCTAGACCTCCGAGTGAGGGAGCATCCCATCCAGTCCGCATCACAGTATGCTACCAGATCCATTCCTCCTTCTTTCGGAAAGAAAATACCCTGGCCTGGAGTTGCTTTCAGGTAGCGAAGGACTCTTATGGCTGCGTCCATGTGCTTCTACCGAGGGTCTGAGACGAACTGGCTTAGGACGTTTACGGAGTAGGCAAGATCTGGTCTCGTGGCTTGGAGGTAGAGCAATCGGCCAATCAATCTTCGATATTTGCCGGCATCAACCCGAACTTCCTCTTCTCCTTTATCCAGCTTCATGTTCTGTTCCATGGGGAAGGCGCATGGTCTACATCCTAGCATTCCACTATCTTCAAGGATGTCAAGGGTATATTTTCGTTGGCTTAGCACCATCCCGTCTTTGGTTCGAGCGGCTTCTATCCCAAGAAAATACTTTAGCAGCCCGAGATCTTTTATGCTAAACTTGTCATTCAGGAACTCCTTTGTTTCTTTGATTTTGTCTTCATTATTTCCCGCCATAATGACGTCATCCACGTATATGAGGGCGGTAACAAAAACACTTCCTTTCTTGTATATAAAAAGCGAGTGGTCCGCAGCGGATTGTTTGTAATTGAGTTCCAAAAGAGCCGATGTAAACTTTTGATACCAATTTCTCGAGGCTTGCTTCAACCCATACAGTGATTTCCTCAACCTACACACCTTTGTTCCTCCCCCTTTATCGTAACCTTGTGGTATTCGCATGTATACCTCTTCATGTAAGTCACCGTGCAAGAATGCATTGTTTACATCAAGTTGATGAATACTCCAGTCCTTTTTTATGGCGACAGCGATGAGGCTTCTTACGGTCACCAACTTTGCTACGGGGGCAAACGTGTCATGGTAATCGACACCTTCCATTTGTGTATAGCCTTTGGCGACGAGTCTTGCCTTGTATCTTTCGACTTCACCATTCGGCTTAAACTTTGTTTTATACACCCACTTCGAGTCTATGACTCGTTTGCCATCAGGTAGGTCTTCGATGGTCCAAGTACCATTTTCTTCAAGGGCCTTTATTTCACTTTGCATGGCATCCCTCCAAATCTGGTCCTGTACGGCTTGTTTAAAGCTTTTGGGCTCATCATTTTCGGTGATGGCCGCTAGGAAGGCTTTATGAGATTTCAAAATTTTTCTTAAGAAACAAAGTTAGCAATGGGACATACCGTTGAGGGTTCTTGATCGGAGGCGGGGGGCGGATGGTCTATAGATGGTGGAAGCTTCACATCATAGTCTTTAAGTCTTGCGGGTCTAGTTCGAGCTCTTCTCTCTCTTCCTTGTGCGACACTCTCACTGCCTTCATATCGGTTTTCATTAACAGAGGGTTGATTTGTTGTTTCCGTTTGAGGAGTGGTATTATTCGGCCCATCCAGGATCGGCCCAACATCAACATCATTTGGGCTGAATTGGTTTGGTACCTCTAGTTCTTCCTCCTCATCATGTGAGCCCTCTGGATCGCCGAAGACCAAACTTTCGGTGCTTGCTTCATTGGGCCTGCTGGGCCCATATTCTTCATCCGTGAATGTGGTGAACACATCCTCCTCATCATGTTTAGTTTGCTCGACTTTTGTGGCAAATGGAAACATCTTTTCAGCAAACCGAACATCTCTTGAGGTAATAATTTTCCCACTTTTTGGGTCAAAAATCTTGTATCCTTTTGTTCCACTAGGATACCCTATGAATACACCCAGTCTCCCTCTTATCTCAAATGTGTCTCCATTTGTTTCAATGCTTCGATAGTACGTCAGGCAACCTAGGACTCTCATGTGGTCATAGTTCGGTTTTTCGCCGTATAGCAACTCGTATGGGGTTTTGTCTTCAATGACCTTTGAGGGTAACCTATTTATGATGTACGTTGCGGTCAAGACGCATTCACCCCAAAACCTTTTCGGGAGACTTGCTTCAAACATGAGGGCACGCGCCGTACCAAGCAAGTGCCTATGTTTTCTTTCCACGACTCCGTTTTGTTGCGGAGTATGTGGACACGTTGTTTCCAACATGATTCCTCGTTCATCATAAAAATTCACCATTTGGTTGGAAATGAATTCCCACCATTGTCGCACCTTATTCTTTTAATTTTCTTTTCAAATTGTGTTTTGACCATCTCGTAAAAATGCATTATGCACGTGCTCGCCACATGTTTATGTTTGAGAAGGTAGACCCATACGGTTCTACTATAGTCGTCAACTATTGTTAGAAAATAGTTGGCCTTTGTAAACGAAGGCGTACGGTACTTACCCCATATATCACAATGAATGAGTTCGAAACAAGCATTTGTTTTGGTCATGCTAGTAGGAAAAGGTAATCTAGTAAATTTTGACTTCATGCAAGAATCACAAATATTGTTACTGTTCTTAAAAGAAAAATTGCTAAGAAACTTTATTTGGGATAATTTCTCGTCACCCGCATGTCCGAGCCGTTTATGCCATAAATCACCAGTTACCAACATTGCCTTCCTCCTAGCACCAAGCATCCCCATTTGATATAGACCATCTTTGCACCTACCCGCTCCAATCAATTTCCTCGAATGTAGTCCCTGCATAACAAAGAAATTTGGGAAAAAGGTTATGGCACAACTTAGATCTTTTGTGAGTTTGCTTACTGATAAGAGATTAAAAGTAAACTGTGGAACATGCAAAACATTTTCACTTTTGTCCCATTTTGTAAAGTATGGCTGCCCTTCCCCTCGACTGGTATGCTTTCTCCATTCGGTATGGTTACGGGTGGTTTGTCTCTTGATTCGATTCTATTCTCAAGAGCATCGGACCTGTGTGTTATGTGTTCCGTACATCCGGAATCGACTATCCAATTATCATCATGTCTAAACTTACCAGCCATATTTGTGGTACGTGGAGGATCACTGTGTGCCGATTTACCTTCAGCAGCGAAATGCTTCTGGAACTGTTCGTATTGCTCTTTTGTCAGGTTCGCAATCAGGCCCGGTTCCGTTCCTGCGCAGGCCGCCTTTGGCTTCACTCTTTCTCGTTTATTCTTCACATTCCACCATTCCGGGTAGCCAATTATCTTAAAACACCCGTCTCGTGTATGTCCATCTCTATCACAATGGTCACAGTGGCCTTTGTTTTCTTTCTGACCGACCCGGTTTGGTGTCCCGCCGCGTTTCGCGGAGGCTTGGAAGGCCATCGTTTCACTCACGGGTTTCTTCCCGCCGGCTATGGATCTTTGTTGCTCGTCTTCGGCAACGAGATGGTATGCATTCCCCAAAGATAGGATTGGTTTGGTGGCACGTATTTGGGTTCTGATGATGTAGAACTCACCATCTAGACCCATAAGGAACTCATAAAGTTGATCTTTTTCCCTGAGTTCCCTAAGAGACTTTCCAATCCCACATGTACATCCATTGCATTTGCAAACGGGAGTAGGCAAAAAGGACTGCATTTCATCCCATAATCCACGAAGTTTCGTGTAATAGGCTGAAACGGTCATCCCTTCTTGTCTAGTGTTCGAGATAGCCTGCTTCAATTCATACGCACGTGGTGCGCTTTCTTTACCGAATCGTTCTTTAAGATCCTTCCAGATTTCTGATGCCGAGTTGGCGTATTTCACACTTCCTCGGATTCTTTCTCCATGGCCGTAGTAAGCCACCCTTTAATCATCGCATCACATCGCATCCATACCATATAACTAGCATCGTCCGGTTCTGGCCTTTTGATGGTTCCATCGATGAAGCCGATCTTGTTCTTGGCGAACAAGAAATTTTCCATCTCTTGGACCCAATCAAGGTAGTGTTGTCGGTCAAGGCATCGTTGACATGCATCTGCCTCGGATAATCGGAGGGGTGGAGGTAGTATGGTGAGTTGTGGTCTGGGCTGTTAGCATCGGTCTTGGCAAGGTCTTTGTTTGCACCTTCTGCCATATCGGTGAGATGATGAAAACGAGTTTAGGATTCGGGTTTGGATCGAGTGTACTGCTCTGATACCATAAAGAATATGGCTTCAAAGGTTTATTGTTTATTCACTGTGAATATTCAGACTGAAGGATTACAAGCCTAAATAGGCAATACAAGAAATGTAAGAAAGGAAACATAATGAATGTTGGACAATATGCTCGGCTGTAAATGAGCATGGAAATGTGCATGAAATACTTGATTGAGAGAAAAATGTGGGAAGAGAAATATGCAATTAATATGCAATCTCAATACATTGAAATGATACCATTATTTTATGTAATTATGCGTATGTTTAACAATAAACCCAAAGGCTACTTGTATTATAGTACACATTGTGTGAGTTATTAGCATAATTTACATAGATATTTCATATCTTGCCCAAAGGTGTTATGTAATATATATGTGCTTTACTTTATTATTTACATATGTTCATAATACATTTGGTCAAAGCCAAAGCGAAGCAAAAAATTCATGTAGAACACTAGAAGAGTTTATTATTATGTATGTTCATAATATTTGAATTTTGGTCAAAGCCAAAGCGTAGCCAAAATTCAGATAGAACATTAAGCCAGATTATTAATTACGTATGTCATAATTTCTGAGTTTTGGTCAAAGCCAAAGCGAGGCCAAAACTGAGATAGAACATTAAGTGGGTTTATTATTTGTGTATGTTCATAATATATGAATTTTGATCAAAGCCAAAGCGAAACCAAAATTCATGCAGAACATTAAACCAATCTATTATGTGTATTCATAATACATGAAATTTGGTCAAAGCCAAAGTGAAGCCAAAGTTCATGTAGAACACTGAAACATACTATTATTATATATGTTCATAATACAAGAATTTTGGTCAAAGTGAAGCCAAAGTTCATGTAGAACATTAACACAATGATTATTTATACGTTCAATATGCCTAAATTCTGGTCAAAGCCAAAGCGAAGCCAAAATACAGGTAGAACATTAAGTCAATTTATTATCGAAGTATGTTCATAATACATTAATTTTAGTCAAAGCCAAAGTTAATGTAGAACCTTAAGTCTATCTATTATTTTGGTGTTATAATAGATTTTATCTTCAATGTATTAATTTTGTTTGCCTTGTTTGATTAACCCCTAATTAGCTTACTTTAACTCTTATACTTGTATCAATACAACATCCACTCTAAGTCTTAATTAGGTGTTGAATTATTGATGGACGCAAAGTTTGCATCTTGTTGAGATTAAGTAAA
The DNA here is from genome assembly GCA_030844895.1 of Ambrosia x helenae. NCBI lineage: Eukaryota > Viridiplantae > Streptophyta > Magnoliopsida > Asterales > Asteraceae > Ambrosia > Ambrosia x helenae. The sequence continues at coordinate 40,228 of JAUTDX010000824.1, forward strand.
CCTCACTTTTTAGTAGCAATTAAAGGAGCCATATCTGATTTAGAGAATGTTAAATCCCTTTCTAAATTCACTCATAATAAAATTTAACGGAACTTCTAAAGTTCATGTGAGCACTATGATTTTAGGAAATATTAACTACAAATTAGGATACGGTTAGTGGCGTGCAATAACACAAAATAATGCGAGTGACATGGCTCATAAAATAAAGGGCTCATTCGTCAAGACCAACAAAGGTTTTCTAGTGCATTTCATCAAAATTCCTTGCACGTCTTAATGCTTTCAAAATCAATTGTATGACTCGGAAAGGAAATGAGTTAATTGATAGCAATATACGTGCATAAAGAGGAATTTCTAAAACTAGAATAACCAGATATTATTCACATCACTACCACTAATCCAAAGAGAAAGGAAGGGAAATTTCAGTTTTGAGAAATGTTTTAATGTCCAAAGGTCTCCAAAAGGATATTTCATTTCATATTTCCTGAATTAACGGGCTCTGCAAATAGACTGTGCAAAGTTCATAAGTGGCGGTCTAAGAAAGGTGACCATCTTTATGATATTTAAGTCCTTTAATGTTGATAATCCAATTAGCACATGTGGGTTTACTCTGGTTCAATGGTTCATTCCATGTTGTAACACAAATGTTTGAGTCACATCTTACAAAATTTGGTAGTTAAGAATCATGAAGGATGGGCTATCACCAGACCTATATATTTAAATAATATTTAAACATGTATACCTTAAAGGTAAAATGGATAAAGGAAATAAATAAAGTTCCACAATGAGCTTTAGTTTATTAAAGCTCATACATCATGTTTTGTGGATCTTTTCCTAAAGGAACATGTCGACATAAGTCATTTTTCATCTTTATGGATTTCGATCATATTACACGTACTTATAATTTATTAAAGAGAATATCTGAATTACTTGAAACTTTTAAGGTTGAAGTTGAAAATCAACTTATAGAAAAATAAAAGTAGTGCAATCAGATAGAGGAGGTGAATATTATATATTTAACATACGAATGTGGGTCTTGCTTCCGGTCCCTAATTCTTTTAATTTTGTAAGGACCAAAGATCATGATCCAATTAACCGTGTCAGATATTACTTAACAGATTGTATCTGTTGAGTAATAGACATGCCCCTTATTTACATGATAAGAAGTATGTTAGCCAATTCAGGATTACATCATTACTTATAGACTAAGGCATTAAAGACGTCCATTCATATACTAAACAGGGTTCCTTCTAAATATGTCCTTAAAACTTTTTTGAGTTATGGACAGAAAGGAAACCAAGTCTAAAATATATGAAAGTATGGGGATGTCTTGCTAAGGTAAAACATTATAATTCTAATCGAATGAAGCTTAACATGAGAACTACTAATTTTTTTGTTTATTGCATATCTTGAACATTCACAAAGATATAGAATTTATTGTCCTTCCAACGTCACACGTATTGTAGAAACTAAGGATGGTGAGTTCCTAGAGAATTCAAAGGTTAGTGGGAGCAGTGAAAGTGATGCTTACAACTTACATGAAATCCAAGAGGCGGGGGGAGAAATGTTTCACCTTCGATTACACCTCTTGTACATGACACTGCACCACTTCCTCATTTATATCATAATAATGCTTCAAATATACCTAATATTGAAGACACTTCAAGTATCCAAGATTCAACATCTAAAACAACTAATGAATCGGGAGGTCATCAAGGTCTAGAAGACCTATTAATTTTAATGATTGGTCATCAAGTTCCAGAAGGCCTATTAATTATGTTGATTACGTAAGCTACCTTAATGAAGCTGGTATGGTTATAGGAAAGTTTATTGATCTTACCTCTTATAATAAAGCCATTAATAGTGATCAATCTTATGAATGGAATAAGGCTATGATTTAGAAGCTTTATTCCATAAATCAGAATGACGTTTAGGATCTGGTTGGATTACCCAATGGGTTTTCAAAACCAAAATTAGATCCAAGTGAAATGTTGAACACTATAAAGTATGATTGGTTATTAAATACTATACTCAGAAAGAATGGGCTTATTTTCAAGTAAGTTTCTCACATGTCTTACGAAAAGATTCTTTGGGAATTGTTATAACCACTAGCGCATTATGATTTAATGTTTCATCATATGGGTGTTAAAATTGTTTTTCTTAATGGTGACTTAAATAAAGATGTGTTCATGAATCAACATTAAGAACACTTAGTTTATAAGTTTAAGAAATCCATATATGAGTTAAAGTAAGCATCAAGTTGGTCTTACCTAAAATTTTATAAATTCATGAAGAAACAAGGGTTCACTAAGAAGCAAGTAGATAAATACGTTTATCTCAAGATGAGTGGGAGCAATCATACTTTACTTATCATTTACGTTGTATGATCAAATATGTACTCATCCAGATATTGCTTATATTGATGGAATACTAGGTCATAATTAATTTATTCATGGCCTAGATCATTGGAAGTGGCAAATAAGGTGTTGTAATATCTTCAAGGGATTAAAGATTACAAGTTCATCGATAGAAGAAGTAATAACTTAAAAGTGGTTGACTATTCTAATTCCGACTTTGCTAAATGCAAAGATAATAGACAGTCAACTTCAGGGTGTATCTTTATGCTAGCAAACATAATAATAATGGCAGAATACCTTGGCATTTATACTTCGATATGCCATGGGATGGTGTTGAAGAAGCTTATCACAAGACTCAAAAATACAAACTCCATATAAAGTCCATTGAAGATTTGATGTCATAACTCAGCTTTCATTAGCTTCTCGAATAGTAACAGTTCGAGTGGAGCTGGAATATGTCTCGATACAAAATTATTGTTCGTATATAAATGAGTAGAGGAAACTAACATATGTATCGAATAAATGTACACTCATGATATGCTTTTGGATCTGATAACTAGAGGTCTACCACCCAAAGTCTTTTTAAGAGCTCATAATAAAGACGGGTTTTACTAAAGGCCTTGCAGAATAACATATCAGACTTATGAATGATTAGTTATTAAATTTCCTCATTTATTTAAATTTGTTTGTCTATAAATACGTATATGTGCACATAATGGCATATAGACAATAATTATACAAATTAATTTGAAGGGCTTATCTCAGTCATTTTGGTCATAAATGTACTTATGTTTTGATTTTTGGATTGTAGTATGATTTATGGGGGTCTTGAGTTGATAATAACTCAATGACTGTATTTTTCTGCTATAGTTTAAATTTTGAAACTTGATGAGTGTTTAACTTGGCCAAACTTACTTGATACTCATCACAAATGGTTATTCAGCCAAGTGGGATAATGTTGGAATCACATAAATAAGATGGTCTCAATCATTTAATTAACTTTGCAAAAATGATCACTCGGCCAAGTGGGAGAATGGTCGAAATAACCCGTTAATGTGGCCTTACGGATCATTTGACTAACATTACGAATATGACATATTAGTTCCTAACAATTACCTGATGGTAGTAATTGTAAATATTGAATAGTTTAGGGGGGCAATTAACATTTCCATTTAGATATCTTTAATAGAGAATACATACAGTTTTCATAACTGATCACCATTCATGATATTAATATTGATCATAACAAATAAGAAAACTCTTGAAGAACACCATACACTATTCTCTCTAATGTGATCCATCAACACAAGGTACCATAACGGTAATCATGGCTTACTTATCATCTTCAAAGATAATCTTTTCTACAAGTAAGTTTTACTAATGTTTATTATGTTATTAATTGAATACACATGATTAGATTCTATTCTTTTGACCCATGTTTAAGGATATAATCAACCGTTCTTTCTTAAACATTTAATTAACAAACGAGCACTACATAATAAAAATGCTAGAAGTGTATAACAAAAACAGTTAATCTGTAAACTGTTAAAACACCATTGTATCATATTGAACCCTACAGGCATAATGGGCTCGGCCCATTGGGTTAATCTAAAGATCCAAGAACTTATTAACTATCCGGATAAAAAGTAGCCGCCTTAACCATTTAAATATTAAATCACAAAACCACACGTAATCCACAAGGACCCACCACCATTAACCCAAGGTCGGTGTCGAAGCTGACGTGTCTTCCGTTACTATTTAAATAGCCAAACAGCTCCCCGTTAAATCTTCAACCAATAATAATAAACATATCTTATATTATTCAACAAAAAAACACACAAAAATATCCTTTCACTACAACCTCCATTAATGGAACAACATAGCTTCACAAAGCCAGAGATGGAGGCAGCCTTGCAGCTCATTCAACTCAGTGGCGAATCCGACGTGGATGTTTCAGGTGACTGCTCCGACGTGGTTTTTCCGATGTCGGTGAAAAAAAGAGTTGTTTGTGATCATGATGAAAGCCAAGGGAGTAGTGTATCTGATATAACGTTACCGCGGAGACGAGGCGATGTTTCGAATGGTAAAGATGTGGCAGGAAGTAGTAGAATGAAGAGGAAGAAGTTTCGGTCGATCGTGGAAATATATAAGATGAGTCGGGAAATGTGTTAAGTTTAAGAGTTTTAAGTTATAGAGTATATAGAGATGTATATAGTTTTGATAAGTGAAGTGTTTGAATATGATCATGTTGGAAGAAGATGATATTGTTTGTAAATTGTTCAAAAAATATTGCAATATCGTAACATTTGTGTTTTGATATCAAGTGGCACGACTATGTACTTAAATACTACGCAGCCCAAAGGTTTCGAGTAAATTTACGCAAAAGGATATAGTCATAGAATTCTATAATACATATAACCATGTCGATTCTAAGACCGTGTGTTGTGACTTGGAGGCATGAGGCAGTAAGCCTGCCATGTTGACTGGCTGGCGCCTGGGGCGGATCTAGAGGAGCAGCGGTAACGTCCGTTATCCCTCAACTTTTTTGGTGTAGTGTATATTTAAATTTTTTTTTACATGTTTTATATTGCGTTACCCGTGAAAATTATGTAACGTTACCCTGAAATCTTGGTCTAGATCCGCCACTGGCTGGCGCTAGAGCATGAGGGTAAGGATGCAGAGGTTATTGTGGGTGCAAGGGCAAGGTTGTGTTAGCGACGAATTTTGAATAAATGTATTGCGGGGGAGGGCTGATAAAATTTTGAGACAAAATACGCGTAAATTTACAGTTTTTAGCAAAAAAAAAAAAAGACGGATGCCAAGGCCCGAATAAGCCGCCTTGGTTGTGTTTCTATTCCTTGAATATTAAAAATAGTATAAAACACAATTATCTAAAGTCATCTCAACACATCATTAAATAGTCCTTCCACATTTCACATTTCGCATCTTCATAATACATGTTGAGGGTGTGAAAGGTGAAATCTCTTGCTGCCTATGCGGCATGCGTTTTGTTCGTATTTCACATTCACTACAACACGTACGTAGCCATGTATATAAAATTATTTTTCATCACTTTTTCAATACTAATGAATTTGAAGGATGTCACAAAGATTATTACAAAGTATATATGATATCAAGAATACTCAAAACCTTTATTGAATCAAATAAAACCAGAAACTACAAAATCTCTCTAACAATCTGTTCTAACTATTCTCTACCACAACTACTCTCAATACCATCGACAGAATACAGAGACGACCTATAACAGATACAAGATGTATCTGCTTTACAATCAGAAACCCTAACTGACTTAGACGAAAGAGAGTTTAAACAATGTGAGAGAATAATACAAAGTAAGCTGAAACCCTAATCAGCTGAAATAACAATCTATTTATAGAACCAATGGAAGGTTCTATTGTGAAAGCACAAAACAATGAATATCAGCCACAAGATTGTATCACACGGATTATGATCGTACGGCCAGGAATGAGATTAAAGTCTTAATGACTTTAATCTAATCTGATGAGATATTCTTGGGCTCCTTTACGAGATATTCTTGGGCTCCTTTACTGGGCTTCTACTGAACCGCTACAATTGTCTTGGGCCACCAGCTTTAATCTACACAGCTCCAATATCACTTGTACTTTAGCCCACGAACATAAGCCCACAATCATAACCTGCCAAATCCTTATGCAAGATATCAAAGTAAAATGTATAAAAATAAAAATAAAAGAATTGTAAAAAGATTAAAATGAGATATCACCTTTGATCATTTTAACACCCCCTCTCAATTCTTTTACTTAAATGGGTCAAACATAGACAACCTTTTACACATTTCCTCATGATTAGATGCCAGTAAACCTTTAGTAAAAACATCTGCAAGTTGATCCTTAGAATCAATTGCACAAGTTCTTACAACACCATTAGCAATCTGATCTCTTAAAAAATATAGATCCAACTCAAAATGCTTTGTTTTATCATAGAATACAGGATTTGCAGCAATAGAAATGGTTGCATTGTTATCACAATGAACATCAATAGGAGTTTTAACCATTATACCCAACTCCTCCATTATGTTCCTTAACCACATTACTTCACATGTTACAGCACACATAGCCCTATACTCAGCTTCTGCTGAGGACCTAGAGACTGTTGACTGTTTCTTGCTTTTCCAGGAAACTAAATTGTTTCCAAGAAAAACACAGAAACCTGTTACAGACTTTCTAGTACTTAAACATTTTCCCCAGTCAGAATCAGAATAAGCACTTAAATCAAAATTGTCAGACTTATTATACCTAATACCATTTCCAGGTGCCAATTTTAAGTACCTTAAGAGCTTAAATGCAACTTTTAAGTGACCATTTAAAGGAGCATGCATAAACTGACTCAAGTAATGCACAGCATATGCTATGTCAGGTCTTGTATGTGATAAATATATTAATTTCCCAATTAATTGCTGGTATCCAGTGATATTTATAACAGGCATAGATTCATTAGGACTTAGATTTATTAAAACATGATTTTGTTCAATTGGAACATTGACAGGCTTACAAGCCAACATTCCATACTCAGCTAACAGGTCAGTACAATACTTCCTTTGAGTTAAAATTAACTCATCATCTTTTCTTATAACTTCTATACCTAAGAAATATTGTAACTTCCCTAAATCTTTGATCAAAAATTTTGTTTTTAAACATGTTTTAATATTTTCTATTTCACTAATAGAATTTCCTGTAACAACAATATCATCAACATAAACTAGAAGAATAACAACGACAGAATTAGAATGTTTAAAGAACAATGAATGATCACACTTGCTTCTTTGAAAACCAAATTCAAGTAAAACATTCACCAATTTTTCATTCCACATCCTAGGGGCTTGTTTCAGCCCATATAAAGATTTCTTTAATTTACACACTTTGTTTTCTTCTTTATTATAATACCCTTCAGGAAGTTTCATATAAACTTCCTCATTTAATTCACCATATAAGAATGCATTATTAATGTCTAATTGATACAATTCCCAATTATTAAAAACAGCCAAAGAAATAATGCATCTAACAGTAACAATTTTAACAACAGGGCAAAAGTTTTTTCAAAATCAATTCCCTCTTTCTGACTATACCCCTTAGCTACTAACCTAGCCTTATACCTTTCAATTTCACCATTGGACTTGTATTTTATTTTAAAAATCCATTTACAACCAACAATATTCTTATTTTTAGGTTTATCAACTATGGACCAAGTATCATTTCTGTTAAGAGCTTCTAACTCATTATTCATTGCCTGAATCCATTCAGGACTACTAGAAGCTTCTTTAAAATTTCTTGGTTCATAATTTTTGGACAGACTAGTAGCAAAACACTTTGCATCTATAGACAAATTAGACAAGTTAACTGATTTTTTCTATGCCATACTTAACTTTTCCCTCCACTATATACTCATTATATCTGTTTGGAAACATGGTACTTCTAGAGGATCTCCTAACACTTCCTATGTTATCAGACTCAGAAGTATCACCCTCAGTATTAGACAGATTTTCATTTACAATACTCACATGGTCTGCCTTATCAGAATCAGAAACTCTACTGTTTGACTGCTGAGGATCAGCCATGTCATTAACAGTAGACTGACTACCTGATTGCTGACTCTCATGTGTTCTTGTATCAATCTTACCTTGACCCTTTCTATCATCATTGGGCTCATCTACTTCAAAACTGTTTTGAGAGTCTGTGTTTTCATAATTGTCAAAAAAATTTAAGTTGTTAATAGTTTTTAAAGGATTAGAATCAAATGATTCAAAAATCTTTGGTTCTTTGAAAGGAAAACAATTTTCAAAGAATTTCACATCCCTTGAATAGCTTATTGTTTTGCTATCAAGACTAAACACTTTATAACCTTTTTTCTCATTTGAGTATCCTATTAAAACACATTTTTCTGACTTACTATTAAACTTATCTTTTTCATCTAATATAGTACAGAAACACAGACAACCAAACAATTTTAAGTGATCAAGAAAGGGTTCAAATCCATACAACATTTCATAAGGTGTCTTTCCTTCTAACACTCCAGTGGGGGTCCTATTAATCAAATATGCAGCAGTTAACACACATTCTGTCCAAAACCTAATAGGAATATTGCTTTGAAATAGTAAAGCCCTAGCAACATTAAGTAGGTGTCTATGCTTCCTCTCAACAATACCATTTTGTTGAGGGGTATAAGCACAAGTGGTCTGATGTATTATCCCCTTTTCCTTACAAAAATTGGTCATTTGACTGTTTACAAATTCAAGACCATTATCACTTCTGAAACACTTTATATGTTTATTAAACTGTGTTTGAATAATGTTGAAGAAATCTTTAATATTTTCAAAAACATCAGTTTTATTTTTAATAAACATACCCAAACAGCTCTGGAATAATCATCAACTATAGTTAAAAAATATTTAAAACCATCTCTGCTAACAACTCTATATGGACCCCAAACATCCAAGTGTACAAGTTCACCAACCTGACTGGACTTGTGACTACTTAAAGGAAAGGGTTCCCTATGTTGTTTAGCTCTAAGACATACTTCACAAGGCTCATTTTTATCATGTTCTTTTAAGTTAAACTTATTTTTAAACATGTTAACAGCTTGATCAGATGGATGACCTAATCTAGCATGCCACAAATTATAAGCCTCAGAACTATTAAAGCACACAGAGTTGTTTAAGTAAGCATTACCACAAAGATATAGACCTTCAAGTTGTTTACCAGTCACCAGGACTTTCTTGGTTACCAGGTCCTGTATGTAACACTTACTTTCATCAAAACCAACATATAGTTTATTATCCCTTGCTAATTTGTGCAAAGAAATAAGGTTCACATTGTAGTCAGGAACAACTAACACATCTTTTAAGATAACACCATTTGCCAGAGTTACATTACCAATTTTAGTTACTAATGCTTTAGTACCATTAGGATGATTAACATGTATTTTTAACTCAGAAACTTCAATATAATCAGTCAATTCAACATCACTAGTTACCATGTGTTGACTAGCCCCTGAGTCAATTATCCACCCAATCCTAATTTTATTCCCCACATTACTTGCAAAACCAAATATAGGTTTTCCATGAACACTAGCACAGAAAAAACTACCTGTTACATTGCAGCTCTGTGGTGATTCTTTAGCCTTATCATTCAAAAGACTTAAAAGTTTTGTTAACTGATCAGTAGTTAAACCAGAAAGAGCATTAGTGTCAACAGTAGAATTATTACTATTACTACCCTTTACCCTTCTTGTCTGATTTCCCCTTGACCTCATCCAAGGAGGGTACCCAATGACTTCAAAACATTTTTCAGCAACATGACCAACTTTATTACAATGTGTACACTTAACAGTAGATTGGGCAGTTGTTTTATTATTAAACTTTTTACTAAAATCTTCAAACTGACCAGTTTTAGACATAAAACCAACAGTTTGCCCTTTTTTATTAGAACCACTAGAATTCCTGTGAGACTCTTCCCTAGAAACTATTGCATAAGCTTCTTTGACAGAGGGAAGAGTATCTCTAGTTAACAAGTTAGTTCTAACCCCTTGATAATAACTATCCAATCCCATTAAGAATTGCATTAGTTTAATCATTTGACTAAAGTTATTAAAATCTCTTGAAGCATCACATGTACAAGGAGGCAATTGAAGAATTTGATCCAATTGCTTCCACATAACATTCAACTTTTGATAGTACTCAGACACAGAAGACCCATCCTGATTAAAACTATTTATTTTCTGATACAAATCAAACACCACATAACCATCAACTTTATCATAGGTTTCTTTAAGTTCTTTCCAAACATCAGATGCAAGTTTAGAGAATACTTGTCCTAGATATAATTCTTCAGACATAGAATTCAAAATCCAAGTAAGCACAATAGAATTACACCTATCCCATTGTCTAGCCAATACAGGATCATCCACAGATTTTATGCACTCACCATTTACAAAACCAAGTTTGTTTTTTACTTGTAATCCTAACATCATTGCATTAGACCATACACTATAGTTTTCTGTTCCTTTTAACTTGATACTTACTATAGTTAAATTTGCAGAGTCACTGGGATGAAGGTAAAGTGGATCACTAGCATCAAGTTTGTTAACTTGAGTGATTTGATCCACAATAGCATCATTAGGTCCTTGAGGACCCTGAGGTCCTTGAGGACCCTGAGGCCCTATGACTTCATTAACCATTTTCAGTCAAACAAATAGACAACAGATAACAAACAAATAGCAGATCACACACTCAAACTCCAACAATCAAAGCAGAGGAACAAGATCACACTAAAAGCAAAACAAACAAACAAGATCCAAGTAAACACACCACACAGATCAAAAATAGCACAAGACACAGGCGAAGCTATACAGGTGTTCCAGATCACTGGTTCATCACTCAAGGTGCCAGCGCAGGTCCTTGTACAGGAGCCACTAAGACCTAGACCAACCCTAAATCTAAACAGGGACACAACCCTGGCAATAGACTCCTTAGGACAACTCTATAAACAGTAAAGTAAGGTCAGATCTCACCACAGCCCCAAGTTAGGGGTCGCCTAAAACTCGTAATGTATATCCTTCACTTAGGGATATACATCAGAGAGCAAGAAAATATGCTATTCCAGAATCCACACAGATCTCGAGATCAGATCTGATTTCACAATGATCCACAAGCTTTTCCTCAACAACCCTTAGATCTGATTATCAGATCTAACCAGCCTTGTTACCAGGCTTTCAACCAGAACACTTGTAGACTCAAGAATCTCCACATATATCCAAGAGAGAAACCCTAATATCCAGCGGAAGACAATAAACCAGAATCCGAAAGAGCCTAGAGCTCTGATACCATATTACAAAGTATATATGATATCAAGAATACTCAAAACCTTTATTGAATCAAATAAAACCAGAAACTACAAAATCTCTCTAACAATCTGTTCTAACTATTCTCTACCACAACTACTCTCAATACCATCGACAGAATACAGAGACGACCTATAACAGATACAAGATGTATCTGCTTTACAATCAGAAACCCTAACTGACTTAGACGAAAGAGAGTTTAAACAATGTGAGAGAATAATACAAAGTAAGCTGAAACCCTAATCAGCTGAAATAACAATCTATTTATAGAACCAATGGAAGGTTCTATTGTGAAAGCACAAAACAATGAATATCAGCCACAAGATTGTATCACACGGATTATGATCGTACGGCCAGGAATGAGATTAAAGTCTTAATGACTTAATCTAATCTGATGAGATATTCTTGGGCTCCTTTACGAGATATTCTTGGGCTCCTTTACTGGGCTTCTACTGAACCGCTACAATTGTCTTGGGCCACCAGCTTTAATCTACACAGCTCCAATATCACTTGTACTTTAGCCCACGAACATAAAGCCCACAATCATAACCTGCCAAATTCTTATGCAAGATATCAAAGTAAAATGTATAAAAATAAAAATAAAAGAATTGTAAAAAGATTAAAATGAGATATCACCTTTGATCATTTTAACAAAGATTTATACTTTTAACAAATCATTCCATCTAGAGACGATAACTCTACTCAATACTTTCGGGACTACGAACTGTTGGAACATTTTTCATGCTACATTGAACCTTCTCAAACCCGATCTTTTTATCCCTCTATTTATTTACTTCTTGTCGAGAATCAGCCCTTGTTTTTTTATTCTCCTCATTTCACTAAGAAATTTCAAATCATATATACACTACTTTATTAACTCTTTATAAACTCGATCGCTAAGCGGTGGCAATGGCTGGTGAGGTTTGTTTTGACAGAGCCGGTCCTGAGGATTCAAGTGCTTTGTGCGAATTGAAAAAAGGGCCCTTAGACCCAAAAGAATTTTATAAACTATTTTAGAATTTTATAAACTGCTAAATGAATATATACCCCAACAAAAAAATAGATAAAAAATAAAGACACCCACAATCATTATCCATTCTTGTTATTTACTCAGATATTTACGAAAGAAAAATGAAGTGTTTTGTTTTGTTTTGTTTTGGGTATGTTATGGGCTTTTGGATTCAAAAATAGAAAAAAAGCCCATTGTATATACATACTAATTACTAACATGTCAGTCCAATAGGATGCAAGGGATGGCACAATGGTAATTTTAAGTGTAAACTGGGGGCGAAATGGTAATTTCGCCATAAACCTACTAGTTTATAACTATAAAATAAACAGGGTAACCTTTCACCATCCTCATAGGCATTAGCAAATAACAAGTTGCACCGGCGGCTTACTGAAAAAAAGTTCTAATTCATCGAACTCCTCTCATTTCAACTCCTCAGTCTCACAAAAATGGAGGGTCAAACCATATACATAAACGTCGACATCTGGTTCTCTATTAACAGAAAATAAACTCGTCGGAGGGTAAAGGCCCCTAGGGAAACTGGGCCTCGGCCGGGAGTGCGGCTCGCCCACCCCTGGGGCCGGCTCTGTGTTTTGACATGGTCTAATTAAGTTAGTAAGAATGTAAGATCGTGCGGGTGACTTATTTATTTCTATTATGTAATTTAAGTATAACCAAATAAGCACATACGTATTATCCAAATGCAACAATAATTAACCTCCATTAAGCATCTAAACAATGTTCATCGGAACATTTTACATTCATGGTTGTAAAAATTGTGCCTAGCAGCCGCTTAGTTGCTGATTAATTGCTAGTAGGAGGGTTTACTGAGTAATTGTCAACTAATCAGCCAATTAATCGGTATCGGTCAAAATTGGCCAAAAATTGGTGGCAGTCTAGCGATCCTGGTCAAATTCCTTCAAATTCTAGCCAGATTTCGGCCAAAACTTATAAACTCTAGCAAATTAATCTTATCTGCTTCAAAATATGGGTCGAAGACGGTGTTAAAACATATTTACATAAAAAATACATATAAAAAGGTGGGTATATACATGTAAAACTAAAATTACATATAAACTCTTAATCCGATTAATCCCTACGAAAACCGACTAATCACTAGTCGGTACCTCACCGCCGACTAGCGCATATCGATTCTTACAACATTGGTTGCATTTAATCTTTAATAGTAATAGTAATTTAGACGTGCATTGCTGGTATTTTTTAACACGAAAGAAGCTAATACTATCAATGATACCCACACATATCCATTGACTGATAGTATACAGGGGTTCGAGGCGCCATCCGAACCTAATACTATTAAATTTTCAAGGTAGTGCTTTAGGGTTGTGCTGCCTCCAAATTGGTGTTTCGGAGTGATGAATCAGTAGAGTGATGTGACAGTGCAGAATTAAAGGAAATCATGGTAGCTAAAGGTGGCGCCCCTCTCCCTTAATAAGAAAATAGCTAAGAGAAAATTATCATGGAGTTATTTTGGCGTATATATCTAAAACCCATATGAAATACTAAAATGTAAAACAGCAAATGTGTAGAACTCTAAACGTTTTTTATTTATCATCTTCTCGCTTACAATTTGGGCATGCGGTAGCCAGCATGGATTACGCTCACGGGCATAATGCGCCCAGTGGCCACCCATACCGATGGCCATGAGTGGTTGTGAGATGTTGGAGCGTGAGTGTGGCAACAAGCGTGGAAGAAGCAAAGGGTCGTTGTGTAACGGCTAACAACAAAAAGAAAATTAATTTAAAACTTCTAATTTACACCCATATAATTCATTTTACATTGCAAATTATAAACAACCCTCCATTCTCTTTACCAACTAAAATACACTCCAAAAATTGTCATCTATAGTATAGCATCCTCATCCAGATCGTCTTTGTTGGAGTCATCATCGGAGGTCGATGATATTTTTTCTACCAAACAGTTCTAGTCAAGACCTAAACGTTACTTTGATAAGCCGTGGAAAAGAACCAAAACTGCTTTAAACCAATCTTCAACCTTCCATGAACATTCGGTATGTGACTAATTTTTTCAGATAACCTATATATGATGATCAAATAATCCTATTTACAGAAATTAAAGTGGTGTGACATCCACCATCTATGTGACTTACATAAAGCCAAACATGACTTCATCAAAATGCTTTCTAGTATCTATTGCACACATTAGGATGGGTCAAATTGCCCCACTTCTTGGTGAGGTATTACCAATGAGATGATCATAAGGTCAATTATAATACTGGAAGTTGTGACATCACATTATCTTTTGATTTTGCATTCATTATTTAGTGTTGTAAGTTCCAACAATAATATTAATGTTAAAGATCATTGGCCAATTTTCATAATCAATGATGGCACCACACCCATGTTTTCATTATATGCCAATGGATTGGACTACAAGCACGGTTATTATCAATCTGATGGGATTTATCCTGAACGCACTATGATTATCAAACCGTTTACATGCCCACGGGGATGAAAAAGAAAGAATTTCGATGCAGACCAAAAAATGGCAAGAAAAAAAATATAGAAGGAACATTCAATGTCCTAAAGCAGCGTTCCATCCTATAGCAATATTTCGTGCAAAAAATGGCACGCTATTTAAAAGTTAAAGAAATAGAAACTTAAAGTACTTTTGCGTAATTATACACAATATGATTTTAGAGGATCAGATAACATGATATATCAATAACTTAAAAGAGGATATCCAACCAAGCGTTGAAGAAGTTGACGACAAACAAAAAGCAGCAATCCATTGGGAGTTAGTGACTTTTGACGGATTTGGTCATGCATATTTACTCACTTCATATACATGATGATGAAGAAGACTAATAGTATGTTTCATTTACGAACCTTTTCAAATTGAAGTTTATGATTTTTTTTTAATGATATAACGTTAAAAAAATTTAAATTAATGTGAGTCTTTTATTCGTGTGTTATTATATATCATTACTAGCTGATTACCCCGGGAGGTCCCGGGTGATAAATCTAATTTTACGTGATAACCTATTACAAATGGCTCAAGTTAACTAACCACAAAATCTTCCAATCATTGCATGTTTATAGTATTCTAATCAGTAATAACTCATATTCCCCACAAAATCTAATTTTACGTGATAACATGAACACTTTGTGTGTTTTTTTTCCTGTATGAAAGAAACCCCACAAAAAATAGTCGATTTTTTCTCCGTTTTTTATATAGCACTATGGTACTCGTTGGAAAGATAATAAAACGCTCGTTAATTTGGTGTAATTTTTTTCTTTAAAAAATCCCGTATATAAAAGATATAAACGTTTAAAAGTTATGGGAGGAAATATGAGAGAGAAAATTTTAAATTTATTTTTAAATTCTTTTTCCTAAAATAAACTCAATTTAATTAAAAAAGGAAACAATTTAAAAACACCAAAAACTCTCCATTATGATGCCACGTGGCATAAGGTTGAGGCTTCCATTGCACGCCACGTCAGCAAAAGTCTTTTCTTTTATATATATATATAGATTTAAAAAACGAGCAAGAGATCCCGCGCCTTGCAGCGGGCATGTTAAAACAGTAAAAGAAACTAACAACCACACGATAAAAAGCAAAAATTACGTAATTGCCATATGTTCACAACACAAAACGATGAATATACCCTCGATAAAAATCGCAACTACAAAAGTGTCATGCATTCACACACAAAATGACAAATATACTCTCGAACATAAACAAAAATTACGTGGTTGTCATATGTTCACACACAATGATTAAAATTTACCCTCGATAAAAAGCACAACTACAAAAGTGTCATGCGTTCACACACAAAATGACGAATATACCATCGAAAAAAAGAAAAATTATGTAATTGCCATTATGACCGTAGATAAGAAACTGACGAACACGATTTCTTTGGTTACTTTTTACGGAGTTGGTTTTTAAATATATAGGAATAGTAGTAAATAATTTCCGTTGATTGTTGTTCATTAATTGATGGTTTATTAATATTAGAAAAAGAGAAAATATATCTAAAAGCATTGAAGGGAAGTGGAAGGAGAGGAAGACGGATTGCCATTTTTAAGAATTCGTGTAAAAAGACGTAAAACCCCTTTAAAATAACAAAATTACTAAACACGCCATAATCTAAACTTTAGATAACAACCTTTAGATTGAAAACGGACGGTTGCGATTTGAAGAGTAACTATTCCCAGAGTTACTTTTTAAATAATAGGTAAATAATAAAAGAATAAATAATAAAAATCATAAAAACTCTAACACATGATATTATCTACACGTGCGAGTGTGAGAGAGAAAACACTCAAACACCTCCTGCACATGTTGCTTCTATATGACGATGCTCACACGATCATACCTCACCCTAGGTACACCGAATGCTTTAGGGTTTCCTCTCACACCTAACTCTCACCCAGTCAGGTTTCTTCTTAGTATTTCTAGGATTTATGATTTTTTCATGTCATATATGTCCACCACAAAAAACTACTAGAAAAACTAATTATGACTGTACAAACATTGTTGACATCAATTAGTAATTGCCGAAAATCAGTGAATGATTTCATAAAAGTTAAAAGAATAAACTATATATGACCGTTAGAAAAGTAGTTGGTCATCATGATAGATTAGGAGTGTTGTTTGGGTTGGGGGATTGGTTTGGGGTATGTAATCCTAATCGAAACCCAACCCTAATAAGGTTCGTTTATTCGGTAATCATGTTTAGGTATTCTATTTTTTTCAACGGCAAACTCACTCTTAAATATTCCTATAACTACACTTTGCAGTAAATAAACCTTACACCTGTGGATGAAGAGAATGTGCGTTACTATCACACCGTGTCCTTTTGAGGCTTCGGTCATTTCATATAATCAAAAAACATCTAGAAATATATATATATATATATATATATATATATATATATATAGGGTAAGGTTCCTGTAAGAAAATTGGTTTGTATGAGAAGTGTGAGAAGAATTAAAAATTGATATGTATGCATCATTTTTTTGGACGTATTCATGATGTTTTAGATTGTTTTGCATAGAAAAACACAAAACATAACAAACAATAACCGAAAACAATGTATTTTAGGCTTAAAACTTAAAACACTATGTCAATAACATTTAAGCATAGTGTTTTAAGTAATTACTAGAGTGTTTTATCTGTAATTTAAATTTAATGACTATAATACATTGGATTGTGTTTTAAATTTTGTATATTGTTGTGTTAAGTGTTTTTTAAGCAAAAACAACTCAAAACATCATTCAAAAATCAAAAACATGATGACTACATGTCAATTCTTAATCCTTCTCACACTTCTCATACAAACCAATTTTCCTACAGGATCCTCTACCTCTATATATATATATTATATATATATATATATATATATATATATATATATATTTAATTTGACGATGTTGTATAATGTTCCATATTTGTTTCCAATAAGAACATTCATGACACCTCCAACATTTTCCTACCCTATGATTTAAGTAAAAATTATACTTTTTAAAATTTATCTCTTATTAAAAAAACCTCTCATATCTCATCCACCATTTATATCATTAGCTTACTCACAAACACTTATTTTATAATTTTTTTCATTTTTATACACTTGTAGTAATTTGACGGATGATGAATAGTAGTTTTTCATATAAAAAGCTACCATAACAATTTTCAAATATAAGGTTGCATAGAAAATTGGTGGATGAGACGTAGTGTGTTTTTAGTAGGTTTTTTTAATAGATAGGATATGAATCCTCTAACAACTTATCAACGAGAAGGAAAACCAACGAAGTCTGCTTGAAAGTTTAAACGAGCCAAATAGGCTTGAGATAAATTACAAATGAGTTTTTATAGAGTTAAATATGAGTGTGTTATCAACCATAACAACCCCAACTACATAGGCTCAAGTTTATCTCATGGACTAGAAAAAATATATATAGTGGGCTCTCTTTCATCTTATATGAGCAATCCATTCCATAGAAAAGACTGCAACTCTTACTGGTCAATACAAATTTTTGTTCCAATTATAACATAAACATGAAAACTGGGGTGTTAATGTCTTTTGTTGAACATAGTTTTGTTTGGATTGGAAACAATGGTGTAACTTTGCTTTCTAGGCCGTAATGTTTGTTTCGTGTTGTTGATTTTGCCAATAGCTTTGCTTTCTAGGCGTTATGTTTGTTTTCGTGTTGTTGATTTTGCTCCTAGCGGCTTGCTAGTTTGGATAAAATGATGCCGTTTAGAAAGAAAAAAAAAGAAGCTTAATTTTCTTAGTTTTGTATATATATTAATACATTTGTGGACTTTTATAAAATATATGTTGAGTTATACTATATAAAATTTTATGGTAAAACACAAGACAACTATTGAGCCAACATAAACTCAAGAACATGAACACAGAGTTTTAGGCGACAAAACAAAGGTGACAAAATCTTATTAACCCAAACCTAAAAAACTCCCCCCAAATACCCTGAATCTCACCAAACAGTGAGACTCTAAATCAATAACTATAGATATCAACTGATTTGTTAGATCAGTTGATACTACAGATTTATGAGTACAATAACAAAATAAAGATTTACAGACCTGAAGACTTGTGATCGAAACAATCAACCAACCACAGGTTATCACAGACAATAACCACAAGACTACCAAATACAACACCAGAATACTAACCCTAAACTGATGTATTGCAAAATACATCTATTTTCGGTCTATAGTTTATGTTATTTTCGAGTCAGTTTGTGTTGTTTTTGTGGTATTTTTGTATTCTATTTAGTATTTTGTGTTGCACAGGAGTCCGGGCAAGAAAGGAAGTAAAATGGAGCTTAAACGAGAAAAAACGAGCCTCCGGACGAGTCGCGGTTGATCGGGAAGTCGAAAAAAGAAAAAAATGAAAAATTATGTCTCGTCACGCTACGTGACGGGAAAGAGCACATCTGGTCACGCGACGTGACGGATCCCCTGATCCTGAATCTGGTCACGCTACGTGACGGGACTAAAATCGTGAAAAAATTAGTTTTTGGCCCAATTTCGATTTTAAAAACCCTAGGACGGCCATAATTCGAATTTATCATCACCTTGGACGAACTAAAGCTGCTCTGGAGCACTAGGAGGTGAGAGAAAGGCCAAGGGTCAAGATTTTGAGCATTGGGATCGAGAGATTCGGGTTTTAATCATTCAGGTTCTTCGTTCCTTTGTTCTTTTGAATTGCAAACTATGTTTCATTGAACTTAGAACTGATTTTTATTCTTGTTTTGAACATGTTTTTTGGCTAGACTTTCATTACTACTTAGGTTTTGATGAATACTCATGATTGAATGATTGTTTTTATGGTTTTTGGAACTTTGACTATGGATTGATGATTTAGTAAAGACTTTGATTATTTTTGATCTGGTGTATATGCGTACCTAGTTTAGTTCAATTAATAATTATTTACTCCACATGCGTTTTTGTGAATGTCTTTCATGTATGAATGCGTGTTAGGTTGTGGACTGTGTGTTAGCAACTAGTTTATGGTAAATTGCTAGTGTTTTCCATAGGAGTGATTTTTGTTGATTGGGTAGTTCTAGGTATTCTTCCAATTCCAATAGCTGTAAGGTGCGGGATTGTCGATATGTCTAGGGTGTTAAATTGCTAGATCTAGATACTTTGTAAGAAGATCTTCCTAGTTTCCTTACCACTACTTGCGTATCGAGTCAGGTCAGGTTTTCTATAGTTACCCCTTGCACCTAGTGTATTGAGGCTTTCGCGCTGTAAGGTAGACTGTCTAGCGGGTACTTTATCATCAGAGTAGGTAAGCCTGTAAGGGTAACCTCTCAATAGGTAGTTTAACGGCTTATAGGTAACCTTAGGTTTCTCCTTGAGAAGGGTCGAGGGTCCTCTAGTTTGTCCTGTAAGTTTAGTATCTTAAGATCCCGGTTCCATAGCTAGTTCCATAACCATAGAAGTTCATCAGTCATGAGTAGGATTCTAACCTAGGTAGTATTTTCACCATCCTTTGAGTTCAGTTCAGTTCAGTTCAGTTCTCGTCTTTAGTTCAGTTTGTTTATTTTAGTTAATCTTTATTTTATTGCAATTTAGTTTTTAGTAAAACCCCCCTCTAAAATAATAAATAGTTTTATTTCAGTTTTAGATAAGTTTTCGAGTCTAGTTACCGTTTTCCATTAGAGTCTCGTGGGTTCGATATCCGGACTTACTTTAGCTTTACTAGAGTCGATAGGTTCACTTGCCTGTCAGTAGTTTAGTTTTAGAGAGTCTAGAGTATTACTAGGTGTCTAGTTTTAGGTTTAATTTAGTTATTTTTATTAAACTACTTTTAGCACATCACTAACCTTCTTTACAGAGAAGGAAAGGAATAATACAGAAAGACACTATGAAACCCTAGAGAGACGATTACACAGAATGATTATTATGAAAATAATAATCAGGAGAGCTCAATATATAGTGGGTCTCGAATGTTCCATCGAAAAGAATCTCAGCTTTGATCAACCATTCCATCCAACGGCCATAATAATTCCCTGAAAAATATCTCAACAAACATTTCAACAACTTAACAATATTCACACTTGGGCCACAACTTTTAGACTATCACAATAAGCCCAACAACCATCCTTGGACTCACAATAAGCCCAACAACAACATATGAATTATCCAATAATTAAGCATGTATCTTTAACATACTATATAATTAAATAAATTGAATTTAAAGTTAGTCTCGATAATATGTTTGTTATAAGATGCTACCACCATATGATCTATTTCTTCTATAAGATTTTTTTTTTGTTACAGAGTTTACTTGCTCATTTAGTTCATCTTCTACACATTGGCCCTTAGAACATTTTTAAGTTATATTAGATGTGTGTTTCAACAAATTCAGGGTGTATAACTTTAAACGCTTTTTAAATAACATTAAGATTTTCTCAAATCTGAACAAAACTTTCTGTGCTGTTGAACACTAAGCCCCTTAGTAAGGCCATCAGCAATTTGATTCTCAGATTCAATTTTCAATGTTTCAATCAAACCGTTTGAAATTTTTTCTCTTAAAAATGTATATCTAGTTCAAAATGTTTAACTCTTTCATGAAATACACCATAGGAGCTTTACTGTCACAATACAATTTCATAGGCAAATTTATTGAAACCTTCAATTCACTTAACAAATTCTTTAACCATAATAACTCACATGCAGCAGAACACATTCCCCTATATTCAGCTTCAGCTGAAAATCTAGAGACAGTGTTCTGTTTTTTACTTTTCCAGGAAAACAATGAATTTCCCAGAAAAATACAGTACCATGTAACTGATTTCCTTGTTACAAGACACTTAGCCCAGTCACCATCCACATACCCAACCAGTTTCAGATCATTCCCATTGACAAAACTAATACCTTTTCCAGGTGACTCCTTAAGATATCTAAGTAACCTTAAAGCAGTCTTTAAATGACCTTTGTTGGGTTTGTGCATGAACTGACTAAGATATTGAACTGCATAACTTATATCAGGCCTTGTTAACGACAAATAAATTAACTTGCCATTTGCCAATTAACTTCTGAAAGCCTGTAACACTATCAACTAATACATCACCCTTTTGAGTTTTTGTGTTAACAATATAACTTTGTTCTATAGGATTGTTAACAGGTTTACAACCAAGATAACCAAACTCATTAAGAAGTTCCAGGCAATACTTTCTTTGGGTTAGACAAACACTACCCTCAGAATACAAGACTTCAATTCCAAGAAAATATTTTAATTTTCCTAAATCCTTTATAAGAAAACTTGAGCTTAAAAGCCTCTTGACATTTTCAATTTCAGACACACTATTTCCTGTTAATACAATGTCATCAACATAGACAAGTAAAACAAGAAACACATCACCTTTTGACATCACATACATAGAATAATGACACAGACTTTTTACAAAACCAATTTTTAACAGCACATCAGTCAGTTTTTCATTCCACTTCCTAGGTGCTTGTTTTAGACCATACAAAGATTTAACAAGTTTACATACTTTTGTCTCATCTTTAGAATAATAGCCCTCAGATAGTGTCATGTACACATCTTCAGTGATAGACCCATATAAGAATGCATTGTTAACATCTAATTGATACAATGTCCAATTATTTTGCACAGCTAGACTAATTATACACCTTACAATTACCATTTTGACTACAGGAGAGAAGGTCTCTCCAAAATCAAGACCTTCTCTTTGATTGTATCCTTTAGCAACAAGTCTAGATTTATATCGTTTACTTCACCACTAGATTTATATTTTATTTTAAAGACCCATTTGCATCCTATAGGTTTCCTACCAACTGGTAAATCAGACAAAACCCAAGTGTTATTTCTATGCAAGGCTTCCATTTCTAAGTTCATTGCCTCAACCCATTTAGGATCTTTGGCAGCCTCACTATAACTACTTGGTTCTACATTGTTATTTAACACGGATACAAAAGACAAATTTTCACAAGACAAATGTGAATAATTCACAACCTTCTCAACACCATATTTAACCTTTCCATCAACCACAAATTCATCAAATCTCCTAGGAAAGGTTGACACCCTAGATGACCTTCTAATGGTACTTCCCTCAGATGGAATCAACTCATCATTTGTCAGGTCTTCATCCTGGCCAACCATACCAGGTTCACTACAACCTGGGTTAGATGAGTGATTTAAACCACTATCTTTGTCAGCCCTGGGAGTGTTCCCTGGTTGCTGACTAGAAGACCCAACATGAGCATAATCATTTCCCCTTCATCATCGGGAAGTTTAGAACTCTCGGTCTCATCCAAACCTTGGTTGTCTAAAGACTCAAAACAATCAAAAAAATTTAGATGATTTAATTGATGTATTTCAGAAACAGGTTCAATATTTTCTAAAGAGTTTTTATAAGGAAAAATTTCTTCATAAAATCTAACATCTCTTGAAAACTCAACATGTTTTGACTCTAGATTCCAAAGTCTATATCCCTTTTTGAAAACAGAATAACCAATCAACACACATTTTTCAGCACAACTTGAAAGCTTGTCAGACTCATTTAACTGTGTACAAAAACACAGACATCCAAATGTTTTTTAAGTGACTGAGAGTGGGGGGGAAATTATAAACTACCTGATATGGACTCTTACCTAACAATACAGACGAGGGAATCCTGTTAATGAGATAAGTAGCAGTCAAAACACAATCAGACCAAAATCTTAATGGTAATCCACTCTAGAATAACAATGCCCTAGACATATTTAGAAGGTGTCTATGTTTTCTTTCAACAATACCATTCTGTTGTGGTGTATGCACACAAGTTGTTTGGTGAATTATACCATTTTGTTTACAAAAGTTTATCATTTGATTGTTTACAAACTCAGTCCCATTATCACTTCTAAAAACCTTAATTTGTTTTTTAAACTGGGTTTTTTAAAGTGCATAAAACTCAGTTATATTTTCAAATACTTCACCTTTATTTTTCAACATGTAACACCAAACTGTTCTAGAGAAGTCATCAACCACAGTTAGAAAATATCTAAAACCTTCTCTACTTGTGACTCTATATGGACCCCAGACATCTAGATGAATTAATTCTCGTATCTCTTTGGTTTTATGTTCACTCAAAGGAAAAGGCAACCTTGTTTGTTTTGCCTTATGACAAACTTCACAAGGTTTAGACCCATCCAAATTTATACCAAGACTACCCTTTAATATGGCTAAGACTTGGTCAGAGGGATGACCCAGTCTACTGTGCCACAAATTTGTGTCACTAGCACTATTAAAACAGACATTAGAAAAACTTTCATTATCACCAACAAAGTATAAACCTTCACTCTGTCTGCCAGTCACCAGGATTCTCTTGCACATGGAATCCTGGATATACAATTACTTTCATCAAATAAAACAGATAATTTGCTATCCTTAGCCAGTTTATGGACAGACATAAGACTAACACAGTAATCAGGAATAAAAAAACATCATACAGAACGACCCCATTAGCAAGTTCTATGTCTCCTATCTTAGAAACCTTAGCACTAGTGCCATTAGGGTGTTTAACATTTAAGTCATAGTTGGATACATCAACAATATTGAACATATCCTTATCACTATTAGTCATGTGCTGATTAGCACCTGAATCAGTGATCCAACTTTGACTTATTAGACTTTTAATAAAACCAGAACAACTTGAGAAATTTTTTAAAAATTTTCTCAAGTTTAGACAAACTAGAAAAACGATTTAAATTAACACCTTACCTCCAACATTGGAGTGTTGAGTATCACTTCCATTTTTATCACTAATCAGACTCAGCAACTTAGAGACTTGTTCTGCTGAAAAAGGCAAAACATAACTACCAGAAGCAGTAGCAGGAGAAGCCCCCTGCCTACCACTTGAAACATTGTTAGACATATTACTTTTAAACCCCTGACTACCAGGTTTCTTTTTGAAACCTGGTGGATAACCAACCAGTTCATAGCACCTGTCAACAGTGTGTCCTAACATGTTACAAAGGGTACACTTTAGATTAGGATTTGGTCCCCTATTATTTTTCCTTTTATTATCAAAACTTTGATTAGTTTTAGACACAAAAAGTCACATTTTGACCTTTTGAACTCACACCAGTTCCTCTATGAGATTCTTCTCTAGAAACAATTGAGAAAGCAGCTTTAATACTAGGTAATGGTTCCCTAGTTAACAAGGTGGTCCTAACTGGTTGGTAGACATCATCCAAACCCATCAAAAATTGCATTAGTTTAATTAATGCACTAAAATCATTGAAGTCCTTGGAAGCTTTACAGGTGCAAGTAGGACCCTGTAAAATAGCATCCAATTGCTTCCACATAGTGTTTAACTTGTGATAGTACTCTGAAACAGTACTTCCATTTTGTTTAACACTATTTATTTTTTAATACAGATTAAAAACCACAGACCATCAACTTTATCATAGGTCTCCTTTAAATCAGACCAAACTTCACTAGCCAACCTAGAAAACACTTGTCCTAAGTATAACTCTTCACTTACAGAATTCAACAGCCAAGACAAGACAACAGAGTTACACCTATCCCATTGTTTAGCTAGCATATCATCACTTTCAGATTTAACACAAGACCCATCTATAAAACCAAACTTATTTTTAGCTTCTAATGCAAGTTTCATAGAGCTAGACCACACATTATAATTGCCAGTCCCTTTAAGTTTTATACTAGTTATAGACAAACTGCTAGTATCACTAGGATGAAGATAGAGTGGATCACTGATATCAAGCTTACTTATCAATGTTCCAACTTGACCAGAAGGATCACTAGGACCAGGACCCTGAGGTCCTTGGGGACCTTGTGGTCCTTCTGGTCCATGCACAATATCCTGATTAACCATGATGAACTACAAACCAATCAAACAAAACACACAATCAACCAATACTACAAGACAGATATACAATAAGAAGATCAACAGATAAAGCAAGTACACAAGACCTAATAGGACGAAGCTGTGTCAGTGTTCAGATGGTAGGTTCATCACTCATAGGTGCCCACCCAGATCTTAACACAGGAGTCCTTATTAACTATATATATACTTATATAGTGTATAAACCAAGAACAAACAAACAATACTAGTAGATAAAACAACCAAATATACAGACAAAAGATCAACAAATAATACAAACCAGAGACTAAAAACACAACAGATCAAGTATTGAGCCTACTCCGTCCACCCTAACCCGGACAGTGCTCCTAGACACAACAATAGACCAAATAATACCAGACAAAGAACAATCTCACCAAGATGACCCAAGTTAGGGTTTCTCCAATAACTCGTAGCTCGTAACCTTCACTTAGGGTTACGAACCAGAGAGCAAGTCAGCTATCCAAGTCCAAACAGGGAGCCAACAATCCGTTGACACAAGATCCACAACTTGTCAAACAACAACACAAACTAGTAAGTAATACCAGATCTGAGATCTAATTTTCAAGATCTTAGTCTTACAGACAATAAACACAAATACACAACGGAAGACTGAACCAGAATCGTTTTATTAAAAAACTTTATGATATGAGAGCCTTGGGCTCTGATACCATGTAAAATTTTATGGTAAAACACAAGACAACTATTGAGCCAACATAAACTCAAGAACATGAACACAGAGTTTTAGGCGACAAAACAAAGGTGACAAAATCTTATTAACCCAAACCTAAAAAACTCCCCCCAAATATCCTGAATCTCACCAAACAGTGAGACTCTAAATCAATAAATATAGATATCAACTGATTTGTTAGATCAGTTGATACTACAGATTTATGAGTACAATAACAAGATAAAGACTTACAGACCTGAAGACTTGTGATCGAAACAATCGACCAACCATAGGTTATCACAGACAGCTAACACAAGACCACCAAATACAACACTAGAATACTAACCCTAACCTTCTTTACAGAGAAGGAAAGGAACAATACAGAGAGACACTATGAAACCCTAGAGAGACGATTACACCGAATGATTATTATGAAAATAATAATCAGGAGAGCTCAATATATAGTGGGTCTCGAATGTTCCATCGAAAAGAATCTCAGCCTTTGATCAACCATTCCATCCAACGGCCATAATAATTCCCTGAAAAATATCTCAACAAACATTTCAACAACTTAACAATATTCACACCTGGGCCACAACTTTTGGACTATCACAATAAGCCCAACAACCATCCTTGGACTCACAATAAGCCCAACAACAACATATGAATTATCCAATAATTAAGCATGTATTTTTAACATACTATATAATTAAATAAATTGAATTTAAAGTTAGTCTTGATAATATGTTTGTTATAAGATGCTACCACCATATGATCTATTTCTTCTGTAAGAATTTTTTTTTTTTTTGGTTACAGAGTTTACTTGCTCATTTAGTTCATCTTCTACACATTGGCCCTTAGAACATTTTTAAATTATATTAGATGTGTGTTTCAACAAATTCAGGGTGTATAACTTTAAACGCTTTTTAAATAACATTAAGATTTTTCTTTTTTTTGAACGGCAAACAAACATTTCATTTCACCCGATAATATTTACATATGTGCAGCCTAGTAAGACACTAGACGCAACCAAGAACGCCAAAACATACCCCATAATGGGGCTGCAAACAGACACCGAAACAGGACCCATTACAGACGCCAAACTGGAGTTAAAAACTGGACCTGCACAACTCGACTAAACGCCCAAACAGACGCCACAACTGGAAATACAAACTGGACCCTTTACGTGATCGGAATTTCGAACCTTTTCCATGATTCCCAAGTCCACCCGGCATTCTTCATCTTATAATTAACCCAGCTGAAAGACGTCGTCTGAATTTCGCCGAAGATGTTGTCTAAATTAACTCTTTTCCTTGAAAAATCGCTGCATTACGGGCCTTCCATATTCCCCACGCTGCTGCCACAATTACAATTCGGAACCATTTTCGTTTGTTGGTCGATATATCACTGCTTTTGTGTAGCTGCAATAGATCGCGAACAGAGAATGCAAATATTGGAGACACCTTGCACCATAGGCTGACTTTATGCCAGATCCACGCAGCCACGTAACAGGAAACTAACAAGTGATCCGCGTCTTCATCATATTCGCCACATAGTTTACATTCAGCGAGCCATGGATGATATGTCTTCTAATCAGCCCCTTTTTTGTCGGTAGACGATCTTGTTCCGCTCTCCACATAAAGATGGACGCCTTCTTCGGTACACCCTTCACCCATTGAAACGGATAGTAAGGGACGGCAGAATTTTGCAACTAAGATTTTTCTAATATGGGGAAGCTCATGGGATGTTTACAATTAAAAGCATAAAAGAATGATTAATGGACCTCTAAACGAAGGGTAATTATTTGGTTGGCATGCCCTTCTGAACCGTCTACCTAACAGGGTAGAACATAGTCGGAGACATTTGTGGCAAGCTGTATCAAATTGGTGAGGCATACAACATATATATCTTTGCCTTCAACGTTGCGGATTTATTTTGGCTCAATCACTCCTTTCAAGGATCGGAAACGAGGAAAAAGGTAATCCACTCGATCATCATCCTCGCAAGCTGGATCATTTGGAAGAAACTCCGAGAGGTTATTTTTTCGAACACGCATATGGAACTAGTTAAGATGTTGCAAGACATTAAATCGTGGGGTTTTTAATGGGTAAAAGATTGATCGAAAATCCCATCACTTGTATGGGACAACTGGTGTAAATTTCGATTCTTGTAATTAGTTTTATCATGTTGTATTGGTGCTAGTCTCTACTCTCTAGCTTGCGTTTTTCTAATAAAATTGACTACTCTTGAAAAAAAAAAAAGATTTTCTAACTTTTCTTCATATACACTTTGTTAAACTTCATAAGGTGAGGTGGGTGGTCAGCCTAAATATTTAAATTACTCAATCAAGCCACTGATGGAAATGTGGCATCTCTTATAAACCAAAATCAACCCGAAACACCTCAATTTGGGTGGGCGTTACCCTTTGAATCCACATTATCCTTTTTCATTTAAAAACTACAAAATTAGAACAACGAAATTTGATTGGTTAGATAGGTTAAGACTACAAATATGGTTGGTTGAAAGAGGTTTGACCTCCAACACACAAGAGTGTACCACACAAAAGTCAACAAAATCACCCACACATTTTATCTACTAGGCCAAGTTCCACCCCAAATCCACTACTCAATTTAGCTACTCAAACCAAAAAAGGTTGTGTACCCGTTAGTACTCGTTACTCATATAATTCTTGAAAGCTATAAATTTCATCCAATTAATATAACTTTGAAAACTCAAAAACGAAAAAGTAAGTGGTCAAAATTAGAGAATCCCATGATACAAGTTAAAAAAGGAAAATGAAAGGAAAAATATATTTATAAATCAAGAATTAGAATAGTAGTTTAATCTCTTTTTACCCTTCCAAATGGTGATATATGCCTCACAAAAATTAATATCCCAATCGATTTTGGAATGACTCATAGTTGCAAACCATCAAATCCACATTGCTTGTAGCTTAGGGATTGCTTCCTTGGGCTTATTGCTATGGTACAATCTATCGATACCTGTAACCATCACACGTATGTTTGTTACACTCACTTTCAACAACAAAATTTATATCCAAAACGTAACATAGCAATTTTCATAGTTCAACATTCCATACTCTGATGTCCCTAACTTAGATAGCAACTAAGCCATACTTCAAACTAAAAAGAGAAACATTAGTAACCCATTTCTAAAGTAAGTTTTTTTGACATGTCTTTAGGTAATCAATCATTTCTAAATGAGGTAATATATATAAGTTTGTTCTTCTAAAAACTCATCGGTCAATAAGTATTCCAAATTTTTAATATTTATAAAAGTAGATAACGTGTTTTTCAACTATTTACTCAATAAGTATTCCAAGTTTTAACATGATTGAAAGACATAATAAAAGTTGAGTAACTTTAAATAAATACTGACTGGTATGTATCGCTCATTTTTTTATCTTTGATTAAAAAACTGTAAATAAATTAACCCAACTTATGAAATTAATAATATAACATTACTACGTCAAAAGTAAAAATATATCATAGGAAGTTGGTAAGTTACCTCAATTTATTTTTATGAAAAATATATGTCGTATGAATAGATTTGAGTTACCTAAGGGTAAAAATATGGTATTATTGAAGGGAAGTAAGTCAAGAAAAACAGGCGCCACCCACTCCCAATGATTGCGGTGACAGTTCTACAGTCCTGTGACAATGGCCCACCACCACAGTAAAAACGTAACCCGTAATTCAGGAAACATTCCTTACTCTTTTTTTTTTTTTTTTTTACTCTAATTAATTAAATATAATATTCCAGTTACAAAGTATAGAAAATTAAAGTTGTTTTAGTTCAAGAATTAGTTTTGGTTTGAATTTCCTATATTTAACCAATATT
This sequence comes from Ambrosia x helenae, assembly GCA_030844895.1. Lineage (NCBI taxonomy): Eukaryota > Viridiplantae > Streptophyta > Magnoliopsida > Asterales > Asteraceae > Ambrosia > Ambrosia x helenae. Next base: position 70,412 of record JAUTDX010000824.1, read on the forward strand.
GAACATATCTAATTTATCAAAATTATGAATGTTAAAAAACCATTAAAACTGATTGATTTCTAAATCGATGCAAGTTGACCGATTGATTAGTTTGAGAACCCAAATGTTCCTGATGTCTTGACGGTTTTGACAACCGAATCCAATCTAAAATTTGAAACCGACTATTTAAGCATTATGATAATATTTTTATTTTAAAAAAATAGTCATATATAGACGTAGATAGAGGATCCTGTAGGAAAATTGGTTTGTGTGAGAAGTGTGAGAAGGATTAAGAATTGACGTGTAGCCATCATGTTTTTTATTTTGGAATGATGTTTTAGGTTGTTTTGATTTGAAAAACACTTAACACAACAATATACAAAAATTTAAAACACAATCCAATGTATTATAGTCATTAAATTTAAATTATAGATAAAACACCCTAGTAATTACTTAAAACACTCTGATTAAATGTTCTTAACATAGTGTTTTAAGTTTTAAGCCTAAAATACATTGTTTTCGGTTATTAATTGATATGATTGTTGTTTTTCTAAGCAAAATAATCCAAAACATCATTAATACATCCAATAAAATGATGTATACATATCAATTTTTAATCCTTCCTACACTTCTCACACAAACCAATTTTCCTACAGAAACCCTACCCTATAGACGTATGTATTATATTCATTATAAGTGTTAGATCATTGTATGTTTTATTGTGTTTGTTTTCTTATTTTATTTATTGTATCATTTTTATGATTGATTGTACCTTTTTTCTAGTATATTGTTATATTTCTTGCGATTGTATTATATTTTGTGACTCTTTATATTGCATGATTTATTATGTTTTTTGTAACATTCTCACCATTCTTATTTATTTTTTACACTGTGTATGATAATTTGAACCATGATCATTAATCATCTTATCGAATAAAATTATAAACACAACTTATTTAAAAAAAAAAAAACAGATTGTTTAAACAGTCAAATTATCAACACCATCCCAACCCAATTTCAGCCTACGAACAACGCGGCCTGTTTGGTTCTTGTTTCATAAAAACCTTGACTCCTTGAGATCCAAACAAGGATACAAATAAATCGTTCCTAACGTATTTAGTAAATAGTTGAAAAACACGTTATCTATTTTTATAAATATTAATGAAAACAAACGAAAAAAAAAGCTTCACCATTAGCTCTTTTATTGAATCTAACTCAACTTACTTACGGTAAATTTGAGTGTCACATCTTGATATTCACCCCTAAACTTATATGCTTCCTTACAAGCAAAGCACCCATTTCATCGTGTACTTTCAACTTTTTTAGCTATCAAATCGGTCAAAAGATCATATTTATAATTCAAGTTATATTTAAGAATGATATTAACATGCAAAAGAAAAAAAAAAACCGTCCCTACACAAACGCTTTAAAAGAAAAAAAATATCATCCAAAACATTTCAATACAATAGTTTGTTACCAGTCTTTTGAAAAAAAAAATAGTTTTAATCAGATAAATATAATGTTTGTGTATTTATTAAGTATTTATTACTTGATATTTCAACATAAAGAAATATATCGTTTCAAAAAGCGAATCTAGACACGTTGGATTGTGTAATAAGTGTATGTAAAGAAAAAGAGAATTTAGTCTATTTAAAGAAAAAGAGAATTTATGTTCATATAAATTTTGGATAAATTAATGGAATCTTCAACCTTGCCTATAGATTTCTTGAGGGTGAAGACTTAAAAGTGAACTAAAAACTCTGGATCTTTCTTTTTATAACTTACAGTTTTAGATATAAAGTAGCTAAAAAACCAAAATTTTCTTACAAACTTTCATTATTTCTTTTGAGAAAATATCACATGTCTAGTGTTACAAGTTTTCGGTACAATTTAACAAGTCAAAATTATGAATATTTACTACTAAATTGCAAAACTACAAGTATTATACAAATATATGTAACTAATTATTAGGTAACTATCAATGTATTATGCTAATCATGCAATGTACTACACAACCAAAAGATTGCACGGTATAGCTCGTGTGTATTTATCCTAAAAAAATCTAGAAATTGTAATTAAAAAAGAATTAGATAACAAACCTAGTTTAATCACAAATTAAAACAATGAACTTGTGGTTTTAATGAAACTAAATCAGTTAACTACAAAATCCTTAACAAACGGCGTACATTAGCAAACCGCGTACGTTGAAATGACCCCGACACAAAGCAATCAAGATTCAAGCGCATCCAATGTGAAAACAAAACAAGCGTGAGAACCACTAACCTGCACAGCGGGTGAAGTTAACCCGACGATCCGAATCTTAGCCCTTACATCACCCATGATCCGAAGCTCAACCCGATCATTCATCGTAGCATCCCTAATTAAATCAGCCGCATCCGCCTGCATTAAGTTAACCCGATCCACCGTCACCGTCGTCTGCACCTGCCTCACACTATGCGCCGGTTGGTAAAACCCGGGTACTGATCCCCGACCCAACGGAATCCCACGGTACATAATGTTAAACATCGAATCCTCGTACTTAATCCCAACCTTGTTATTGTTTAAAAAAGAATGTGTAAGTTGTCGTTCTAAAAAATTAAAAAAAAATTGATCCCAACCTTATTAAATAGAGAATGTGTAAGTTGACATACTCAAAACAAATAAATAAATAAATAAACTTAGTCTTTATTTTTTTTTAAGAGAGAGCGTATGAGTAGTCGTTCTAAAAAATAATTTAATCGCAACCTTATTACATAGAGAATGTGTGTTGTCAAACAAAAAAAATAAAGAAGTTAATCTCAACTTTTTTAAAGAGCAAGTGTGTGAGTTATCGTTTAAAAAAATAGTAACTTGATTTCTTGATCCCAACCTTGTTAAACAGGGAAAGTTTGTGCTACCGTACTAAAAAAAGAAAATAAAAAACGATGAGTGTGTGAGTTGTCGTTCTAAAAAATAAAATTGGTCCACAACCTTATTGTCGTTTTTAGCGGTGAACAACATGCGAATAGCGAGCGATAAAGAGGCGGTGGGGGAGTTGACAGCGGTTGAAGGAGTGTTAGTGGCGGCAAGATTGATGTACTGGACGCCGACTTGTTGGAGATTAAATTCGGGTTTTTTGGGTTTGACGGCGAATAAGATGACGATGATGACAGCGACGGCGACGAGTACGAGGAAGGAGAATAAGAGGAAGAGGCAGCAACAGCAGCCTTTGATGGAAGCCGAGGATGATGACGTGGAGGAGTGTGGGTAGTAGTTGCGGTTGTGGCGGGGGTGTGGGTGGGTAGTATGATGACGGTGGTGGTCGGATTGGGTGGTGGTGGTTGTTATTATGGTTGTTGTTATTATGGTGGTTGTTGTTGTTGTGGTGGTGGTTATATGGTGGTGGTTTATGTTATTATCGGTGGTCATTGTTTACCGTCGATGTAATGCAGAGACTAGAGAGATCCACCTCCTTATGTGTTATGGGTGGAGAGAAGGGGGAGTGGAGTGAAAGCTAGTGAGTGTTTTTTATTGATTTGAAAGTAAAGGTTGATTATTAAGTAGGAAAAATGTGGACAGAATATTTGAAAGTAATCAAATTTTGGGACTCAAAAACACTTTTTTTTTTGGTAATATTAAATTGGGAAAATTGTGTACGCAGTAGGACTATTTTTGGGTCCGTTTATTAGCACCTATCAGATTTCTATTTCAACTCCCCTCTGAAGCGCCTCGCTTTGACCAAATCAATGTCAGACTGCATACGAGGTCGCATGCGAGTTTGAAAAAGGTGTTCCAAGCGCCTCGCTTTGGCCAAAGCGAGGCACTTGGCACCAGGGGGATGAACCTGGACAGTTTTGGTGTTGGGAGGGTTTTGGGTGGTTTTTTGTGTTTGTTTTGAAGTGTTTTTTTTTTTTTAACTTTTTTATTAAATTTAAGTAACCTTTTAATTAGTTTAATTATTTTTTAAATTTAAAAAACAATGTGATAACCCTAATCAAACTATAATTAATCAAGTAATCCTAACTTTAACATATTAATAAAGTGTTCGATTTGTCAATGTGAGTGGATGAATTATTCACGGAGAAGACCTTGTCGAGAAAGATTGAACGAATTCGCGAAACTTGATACGAATATAGTGGTTGATGGTCAAGGTGACGTCGTTTTGGTTCATAACATGCAAGTTTTATTTGGTTTGGGATTGAAAGGGTTGAGTGATTTTTTAACGTTTATAATCGGATATTTACTGTTTTGATCTCATTGGTTTTACCGGTTTGCAATTTATTCTTCGTCTGTCTTGGCAACCCTATGGAGTCTTTGGATCCACGTTGACTTTTGTATCAAGAACAAGGTCATCTTTAGATGAGCCTGCGCCTCATCCAAAAAGGCAAGGTGGACCCAAAAGACGCCCTATGGCTGTACAGGCAGGTGAAGAATAAATGGATAACTAATGGAAGAACGGTATAAAGCAGGTGCTAATTTTATTAAATATGCGGAAGACAGACCATCATACCAGGTCGATGTCAGTCTTCCGCATATAGCCCCGAGTACCGAAACCGATACCGATTCCGTACCGAACCTAGGGTGTTCGGTATCGGTACCCACATTTAGGTGTTTTCAGTTTCGGTATTCGGGGCTATATGCAGAAGACCGACCTCGACCTAGCATGATTGTCCGTCTTCCGCATATTCAACAAAGTTAGCACCTGCTTTACGCGGTTCTTCCATTTAGTTTACCCATATTCTCTTCGTCCGTCTTGGCAACCCTATGGAGTCTTTGGATCACGTTGACTTTTGTATAGCCAAAATCGAATGAGTTTATAATGAAATCGAATGAATTTATACCCAAAATCTGATGGGATCAGGCGCCTCGCTTAGGCCAAAGCGAGGCGCCTGGGTAATTATTTTGAGAGAATTTCAGGCTTTACGTTTAATCAAACTCTTAAGCGCCTCGCTTAGGCCTAAGCGAGGCGCTTTGATTAAGGGTTGATTTAGAAGTTGAGGGGTTTAATTAGAAAGACCCCTATTTTTACCTTTTTTTTATTGAAGGATTTTTGTTTTCAAGTAGTAGTTGTAAAAAAACTAGAGAAAGGTTATTGTAAAAGGCGATTTGAGTGTGCGACGTGTAAACTAGCTATTAGAACAGGACGTGTACCAAGTCATTGCAACTTATTACATAACTTGTTACATGTTTGAGGCAACGGATATTTACATCCTGTCATATTTAATTATTTCTATTCACAATATTAAAATAACTACACACATATAACATAACATAACATGTATAGCTAATAACACACATACACACAAAACCCTTAATCTATTGGTCTAGTGATATGATATCCCTCCTTATAAATGTGAGGTTACAGTTTTTAAATCCTTATAAGTGCAAACTGCAAAGTAAATGTGGAATTTAAGGTATATTAATTAATAAAAGTTTGCCGTTCAAAAAATATAATATCACACAAAAGTTCAAAAAAACTAATAACACACAAAAGTAGGTAGTATATAATTTTACATAATATTATGCACGTTATTGCACATCAAATAAAAAACTAGTTTTTTAAGATAATCTTTTTTCATAAAACGTATCTAACAACGCTATATGCAAAGTAAATTAAATAAGCTCTTAAGGATATCTTTTTTTCCCCTCTCAGCCGTTTTTAGGAAGTTATTTTAGTATGATCATGGATCTTTGGATCTGCTACAGGTTGTATATGGCAACTAAATATTTTGCGAATCCACATGACGAGTAAAGCACCATTTTTCTTCACTAAGTCACATACAACCAATGCATGTAATTGAGGAACGGGAGGTTAGGGCTTCCAGAATTAAGGTTTTTTCAGGTTTCGTTGGTATTTAATGGTGGCAGAGAGAAGAAGAGGGAATGGATTAGAGTTTTGCAGGTGATGATGGATGGTGTTGTGGCGAGATAGGGAAAGGAAGAAAATTGTGGTTGTGTGTAATGAATTTTGAAGAGGGATCAAAGAGGTTAACACTGGTGAAAAAAATAAATAATTGTGCAGAATTACAAATTTACAGTTCTTTTAAACAGACGGATTTAACTAGGGTTAACAAGTTAGATGAATCTAGTATGTTTAAGAAATGTTAAGGGTGGGAATGCCAAAAATTTTATTTTAATTTTTTAACGAAGGTGCCAATTTTATACAAACCACAGAAAAAATAATGTCAGTTTACTCTAAACTAACTTAATCAAAGTCACATTTGGATTAAACAAAGATGTGATAGAAGTTTGAAGGGATAGGGTCCCAAATCCTGGCGCAGATTACGACCCTTATGCATAAAAAATCGACCCCAAGATCTCCGTGGAGCAAATCCTGCGCAGACAACAATTCCATGGGAAAAAAATCCAAGGGCTGATGTAATCAACGCAAGGGAATCTCCGCGCGTACACATACGAGCGGAACAATCAGGAACATCGTCTTCGAGTACAAGTGCGTACGGACGATCATAACTCAGGAAGATTCAGTCAGATTCATGACGCATGTTGTGCCAATCAGTAGACAACACGTTTTAGGAGTGGTCCAACAACCTCTAACCGTGAACAGTGACATAACAGCCCACATGCTTCCACCATGTTGTGTACAGTACCGTCAGAGTACTGTACACGCATGTCCTCCTGCTGCAAGTCAGACGCCACCCGAAAGTCAAACATGCCATGTCAGAAAAGTACCCGCCGACGTCCAACCCTACCACTCCACATGGATTTATGACAGGTCGGTGCATTCTTTCTCTCACATCAACATTAATTACCACATGATATTGTACTCACTTTATGGGCCGAGGGGAGACAAGCCCATAACCCGGGCTCAAGCCTATCATCGTGGTTTATGGGTTAGTGATGTTTGGCCCGTGCATGATTTATATAAAAGAGGTCACCTCCTCTTTGTACAGGGGCATGTTATGTTGCTATAAGCAAGCCAACACAATTTTTTACTCTACTATTATGAGTCGTTCGGACTTCCTGCGGTCGCCTCCCTTCGAACGATCCTCTCATTCTTTCTTTGTAGGTTCGGTTCATGTTACGAGTGTGAGCAAAGAATTAATACCCTGCAGCTAACACAAGTTCAATAACATACTAATCTCCGTTGAAGTAAGTAAAACTCGTTGTTTCTTCAAAGTTTAATATTAATATGTTTATTTCAAAATATTATGTAATTTCTTTAATTGGTATGGTTGCATTTAAATTAATCAAATGTGACTTTCGATTTAAACTGTCTACTATATTCCTTATTCATGAATTATAAGAGGATGGGGCGCTTCCTGTATTTGACACAGGTATCTTACGATAACCTCATTACCCTCTTGGTAACATGGTCGCCAATAGTGCAGATAGGTGTTCCGTAAAAGTAAACAGTGTGTTTGACCACAGTTTCTATACCATGTGAATTTAATAATTTCAATTACTTCTCAATTATTTCCAAGAATCTCAAGTCCAAACGATTAAATTATTAATATAACACACAAAACATTAATATATTAATATTAAACATAATTTTAAAAAACATAATTTTTTAAACCTAACGCAACAATTGTCATGCCGCAACATGGTCGAAATTGTAGCGATATCGAGCCACATTGTACACGGGTGTAAACTCAATTGCCAACTCCTCGTCAATACACGGGTTCTTTCTCATCGTGTTTGCGTAGAAGGTGCTCTACCAATCACACTTGTTGTTGAGATCGGTCCACTTGCGTTGGAGACTTCCGACCATGTGGTCGTTGTCCCCCACTTGTTTCTTGAAGTCCGCCAATACCCGGTTCCAAAAGGAGTCGTCCCCCAAGTGGCAGCGATGGGGTGGTTGTTGTTGTTGTAGGTTTGGATCGTTTCTTGCGTCTAGGTAGCACACCACCAAGGCGATTTTCTTCCTACTCATTTCAACGTGTCAATTTTTTATTGATTAGTTTAGTAACCGTGGGTTAAGTGTGAAAATATCGGTCACCCACGATGGGTAATATAGTCTTTTTCCTTGCCGTGGTGTGTCAAAAAGTAACCGTAGGTGGTTACGGTAATATGACCGTTTTGCCACCACGGTTTGAATGAAAATTGAATGTGCATTTAATGTTTTTTAATTGTGTGAAAAAAAATAAATTAAACTTTCGAATATACATATTTAAATGAAAAATAAGTAAACATTTCAATGAAGTTCTATCTTTAAAATTGTGTTTCAGTAAAATGAATCAGTGAAGTAATATGACACTGCAGTATTGGTTGAAATGAAGTGGAAAAAAAAAACGAGTGAAGCGCTCTCTTCTCCTAATACATTTTTTCATTCAAATTCATAACTTAAAAAACCTTATCTTACATATTTAAACGTTTGTTTTTTTTTACATTCAAATTCATAAAACTAAAAAAAAAAAGTTATCTTACATATTTAAACTTTTGTGTTTTTTTTCTTTTCGCCACTGTTTTCACAGCATATATCAAATATGACCCTACCTTTTGACGCTTTTGTGTTTCTATTCCTCTTTTCACCCCATATGTCAAATGTGGCCCTGGTTTTTTAAGCCTTTGCGTTTCTATGTTTCCCCTTTTTAAGCTTTTGTTTTTCTATGTTTTTCTTTCAATAGCCTTTCACTCCCTTTTCTCATATATTATTACAAATTATGTGCGTTCGTCATAATGAGTAGTGTCAAAGATGGTCACTAACTTGTTAGGTTAAGAAGATAGACAGCGATGATGATTTAACTGTTACAAAAGGTGTAATTGTTTTGTCGAAACAAGTAGAGGGTCAAATATAATGTGTTGATACAAGTGATATAACTATTATGAAAAATAAATTAGAATATTTAAAGGAATGTTAAAGTGTAATTTTAGGTTTTGGTGTCAAATACTCAAGCGCATGACACTTTAGGGACTCAAGTTGTCACATAATAAAGCTTAAATTCCTTGATATGTTACTTACTTCAATGACATGGTAAACACAGCGGTGAAAAGTGTGTAAAATCAATTATCCACGAGGGGAAGCAAGAAGAAATTCTAAAGATATAACAAATTAATAAATTAATGATTAGACGATGCGTAGTGGTCTCGTGAAAGGGCATTTCACGCTCACTTTTCACACAGAACCGCCCTCTCGTGTAATTGAGCATGTGAAATGGGTTAATGTGATTTGAATCACGCGATGAGGAGAGAACCATTAATTACTCACACAAACATATATGTGTGTGTGAGTAATATAGTCATATAAAATTAGGTAAACCATTACACCATTGTTTGATTAAAGGCATGTGAATGATGTGGACGTCACATAGCAAAAAACACTCATTTTACATGTGAACTACCACACATAGGTGCTATTGGTTTTTTAAGAGGTAACTCTTTGCAGCCTGCGAACCACATCTGCAGTATGCAAGAAGAAGAGTGTTTGTTTTTTTAACATCTGCAACGTAACCCAAAACCATAACCCACCATAACCAAGACCCCCCACCGTGAACTAACACTCTCTGTTGTCACCCGAAACCATACTCCACCACAACCATAACTCATAAGTCAAATGACATGGATATTGTTCATTTGGTTCTTATATTGATTCCATTTTATCACCATCAGAGGGATCGTGAATGTTACAGTTACTTCCAGGAAGGAGCACATGACGTCAAGATGAAAATGGAATTTCAAACTGCATATAGAAAGGCATTAGAAACCGTTATATCTTGGAACAATAGTGAAGTAAATCAAACAAAAACACAAGTTTTTTTTGCACATACGCTCCTATACACTAAACAATAATAATCTCTACAGAGGCGAGGATTAGAAGGCAGATGGACATTGGGCGCGGGGGGAGAGGCAACGGCGGAGGGGGGGGGGGAGAGGAGGCGGCGGTGATGGCGGGGGGGGGGGGGGAGGGCAAGATGTGGTGGAGGAGGGAGGAGCGAATGCTTTTGAGAAGGAGAAGAATGAAGAGAAGAAGGAGAGAAGATGAAGAGAATGAGGAGGAGGAGACTGATGAGAAGAAGAGAAGGAGAAAAGGAGGAGGAGATTGATGAAAAGGAGAAGAGGAGAAAAGGTGGGAAGACTCTGTTTCCAAGTTTACACCAAGAAGAGTACGCGCAGAGGTTTTTAATAAAAAGTCTTCGAAAAAAACAAACAAGCTGCAGATCCAAACATCTGCGCGTTGTTTGCGTCGCGCAGACAAAAAAAAGGCTAGGAAGAGGTTTTTCCATAAAAACAAACACCCCCATAGCCTTACAAATGTCATACACATCTCTAAACTGTCATAAACTCTTACATACTCATCACATCTCACATGACCATATTTAACTCCAGAGTTAAGTTGGGATGCACTATGTGAAGCCACAAAATGTGTCATATCTAGTGAGATTTAATTCATCATCTCGACCTCATGTTCACGACCAATGTTAAGACATATATCTTCAATGCGGTTTTCATGTCATCCTGAATGACACATCATTAGTTGCTCTCATACCATATTGCAACACCCTCCACAACAGTCATGATATTATTTGTTTTTTTTGCTATAGGTTTTGTTTCTAGCGACTAACTAAGGTATCTATTAAAAGTTAATCCTAAAATACATATAAGTTGAAACTTGAAGGGCTAAAGTGAAATATTGATTTGGATTAGTTTAAATGTTTAGAATTATTAGGTTGATTTATTTTTGGTAATTGAATTGTAATAGGTTTAAGAAATATTTATTTTTCTTGGATAGAAAGTTTAGTAAAACTATAAATAGAGGTTATTGTTTTTATTCGCCCATTTCTTGTGAGTTTGTTTATTTGAAATAAGAAAGAGTCATGGGTTCATCCTTCAAATATCTAATGTTTGTATTTGATCTAATTGTCTAGGCCAACAGTATAAAGAACATCACCGAATCTACCAAAATTCTAATATGAGCCAACTTCAAAGTTCTGATACAATCTGTAACATTCACGACTCTAGAATGTGCCATTCTTGTAATTGACTCGGCACTTAATGTAACCCGGTATAGCAAATAATTAATTTGGGTATGCTTGAAATAATTATTTAATATATGCACTAAGATAAAGTAATATAAACATGTGAGACTCAAGATTAATTAGGGTGTAAATGACACGTAGCGGCTCGGGATCGGCTCGGTAAAAGCTCGAACGAGCCGAGCCTTAACGAGCCCGAGCCCGAGCCTGAAATATGGCTCGTTTAGTTATCGAGCCCGAGCTCGAGCCCTAGATACAAAGCTCGATTGGGCTCGCGAGCCTAATCGAGCCTTAACGAGCTAGAGCCCGAACCCGAGCCCGAGCCTAAGTTACAGCCGAGCCTAAGTTATAGCCTTATCGATTGGGCTCGCGAGCCTAAGTTATAGCCGAGCTTTTGCGAGCTCGAGCCGAGCTTTTGACCTCGTTTGAGATTATCAAATCACCTCGAGCCGAGCCGAGCCAAGCTCGAGCTTTGGATTTTGCTAGCGAGCCGAGCCTGAGCTCGGGCTCGGCTCGGCTCCTTTACACCGCTAAGATTAATGTATCTAGGATTAGATAAAGAGATTTATCATCATCATCATCATCATCATACTCAATTAATCCCATCAATAGCAAAAACTAAGGTAGGGTCCGAGGAAGGTGAGATGTAGACATCCTTACCTCTCCCCATGGGAATAGAGAGGCTGCTTCAAGTGAGACCCCCGACTCGATAGTGGTTTTTGTATCAAGCCTTAGACATAAGGCACATAATACAGAATCGTGAATATAATGCTTTGAATAGCTGATTGTATCGATATTACTGTAGAAGTATACAATATTTTAAATAGTAGTACAGGACATAATTTAGGGCACTAGTCTAGGAGGTAATTTAAGGATGAGTTACACGTTTGACTAATCTACAATTATGACATTATATATGCAGTAAATGAGGAGAGAATCATCGAAGAATTATGTGTGATTGACACGCCTCCGCAAGATACCGTTGGATACGCCAATCTGAGAATGGAATGACAAAAATGGAGACTTTGGCAGTGGCTTAGTTAGAACGTCTGCAAGTTGGTCCTTAGAGCTGATGTGGAGGACCTTTAGGTGGCCGTTGTTGACTTGCTCTCGAACAAAATGGTAATCTAAGGCAAGATTCTTCATGTGAGAGTGATAGACTGGGTTTGCACAAAGGTAGGTGGCATCGGTATTATCATAAACCAAGGTAGGAGTCATTAATTGTTTGATTCCTAGATCAGTAAGTAGGTTCTTGACCCACGCGACCTCGGCAGCGGCATTTGCAATTGCTTTGTATTCAGCCTCGGTAGATGAATGGGAAACAGTTTTTTTGTCTTGATGACCACCATGAGATGAGGTTGATCCAAAATATAGTAAGTAGGCAGTAGTGGACAGTCCTCCATCGTGTATGCCCCTCTCAGTCTGAGTTGGAGAATGCAGTTAAGTGTAGTGGTGATTGGTGATTTACTAACAACCCATAATGCATCGTTCCCACTAAATATCGAAGAACCCTTTTGAGAGCTTGCCAATGTGTCTGTTTGGGAGAATGCATGAATTAGGAGAGTTTATTGACAGCAAAGGAGATGTCGAGTCAAGTGAAGGTAGGGTATTGAAGGGTGCCAACAAGTTGGCAGTATGGAGTGGAGTCAACGGAGAGGGAGGAGTCGGTGGAGGTAAGAGATTCGAAGGTCATAAGGGGTGTGAGCACATCCTTGGCACCATTGTCTTGGATGTGTCTGTGCTACGAAATGAATAGACCATGAGGAGTGGGGATGACCTCAATGCCTAAAAAATGATGAAGAGGACCAAGATCTTTGATAGAGAACTTATGGCTAAGAGCTTTCACAAAGACATCTAAGAAGGCGTTGTTGTTACCAGTGAGAACAAAGTCATCAACGTACACTAGTAAATACGCAACAGTACCGTTTTGATTATAGACAAAGAGGGATGCATCAGAAATACATTTTTTAAAGATGAAATTATGTAGGAAGGTGGTGAGTTCGATGTATCAGGCCTGCGGGGCCTATTTGAGAACATATAGGGACTTCTTGAGTTTGCAAATGTGAGTGGGAAGGTTCGAATTTGTAAAGCCGGTGGTTGAACCATATACACATCTTCATGTAAGGTTCCATGAAGAAATGCGTTGTTGACATCTAGTTGGCGTAGGGACCACTCACGAGAGATAGAGCAATGGAGAGAATGGTACGAATGGTTACATGCTTTGTCACCAAACTAAAGGTATTAAAGTAGTCCTTGCCGTACTTTTGGTGGAACCCTTTGGCAACAAGGTGCGCTTTATATTTCTCAATTGTGCCATCGAGGTGTCGTTTGGTTCGGAGCACCCCTTTGCATCCAATCGGATTTTGGGTGGTGTGTGGTACGAGCTCCCACATTTGGTTTGAAGAAGGGCGTTGTATTCAAGATCCATTGTGTGGCACCACTTGGGATCTTTCATAGCTTGAATGTGAGTAGAGGGCTCTATGGAAGTTGGGAGTGGGTGGAGAGTAGTGGAGTTGATGAAGTTGGGATTATAGTATTTCAGGTTGGGATTGCGAGACTGGTGTGGGCGAGTAGAGGTGGTAGGAGGGGTGTTGGATGAAGTGGACTGGGATGAGGAAAAAAAGGTCATTAGAAGGCTGTGTAGGTGAGTTTGTCTGTGTAGGAGAGGGGGAAGGTGTAGATAGTTAGGACGGGGGAGGGACAGTGGATGTCTGTGTAGTAGGGGAGGGTTATGTGAGGGCAGGAGGAGCCTATGTAGGGTCAGATGAGGACTATGTAGGTTCAGCATGAGCCTGTGTTAAGTCAACTTAGGAATGTGTAAGTGATGCAGAAGACTGTGTAGGGTTAGAAGGGAATTGTGTGGGATGACGAGTGGGCTGTGTAGGAGATGTGTGATTGGGTGTAGGGTCGGAAGAGGTGGAAAGAAAGGAGTCGAAGGTTACGGTAGGGGAAGAGATAGTCTTGGTATGAGAAGGAAAGATGTGAGGAATGAATTCGACATGACGAGAGTGATAGATTTTATTTGTGGTTGGATTAAAGCATTTGAAGGCCGATTTGGAGGATGAGTACTCAAGAAAAATGCAACTTTTGGACCGAGATTGTAACTTTGATGTGGTGTAATGTCAGAGCCAAGGGGAACTGAGGTAACCAAATGGTTTGAGCTTGGAGTATGAGGGTGCGGTGTGAACAACATGTCATAGGGGATTTGTGCCCGAGAATGGATGTGGGCAACCGATTTATGAGATATGTGGCGGTTTGAAAGGCATTAGACCAAAAATGTTGCGGGAGTTGAGCATGGTGTAGTAGAGCAAGGCCGGTTTCGATGATATGACGATGACGTCATTCGGCAACACTACTTTGTTCCAGTGTGTGGGATGGTGTGGTATAGTGGGAAATACCTTGAGAGGCGAGGTAGGATGAAAGGCCTACATATTCACCTCCATTGTCGTTGAATAAGGAAATGATGGGTGTTTTGAGAAAATTTTCAATTAGAGATTTGAATTGGGGAAAAAGAATAGCTACATCGGATTTGTGTTTGATTGGGTATAGATAAATAGCTACATCGGAGGAGTGTCACAGAACCGAAGGGCTACCGAGGCATGTTTGTATTTATCACCTAATTGGGTGAGAATGTGCACAATTAGGTCTTCATCCTTGATTGATTCTTGAGCAAGGGCAAGGTCATTGGCGATGGTACACATCTCATGAAGATATTCAGTCATGAATTTCGTACCTTTAGTGGTTCTAGCAAGCTTGGACTTTAAGGTGATAATGCGAAACAGGTGCCCGTCAAGTGTTGGAAGAGCTCGTGGGCTGTCGCAGCCGAAGAAACTAAGGGATGAATTGTTTCTGACCAGCTTCCAAGTAAGGCTTCGAGTAAAATCTGGTCCTATCGGAACCAAGGGCGATAGTTGGGGTTTGCTTTTCCGTCGAGGAATTTCGGTGGTGCATCCATGGAGCCGTCAACAAACTGATCAAGGTCAAGTCTGGTTAGGGTGAACATGACTTGCTTCTGCCAGATAGGGAAGTTGTTGGCTGTGAGTTTTATGGGGAAGTGGCAGTTGGTTGTGATGTCAACAATGGTAGGGTTTTCCATGGGGAGATGAAAGAAGAAGAAGGGGCGCTACTCTTGTGGTGGCTACTAAAAAAAAGGGCAGGTCTAGATTGGAGCTTAGAGGAGCAAGGATGCTCTTGATACCATATAGAATCGTGAATATAAAGCTTTGAATTGATGATTTTTTTAATATTACTTTACAAGAATACAATAGTTTAAATAGTAGTATAGGACATAATTTAGGGCACTAGTCTCGAAGGTAATTTAAGGAGGAGTTACACATTTGACTAATCTACAATTATGACATAATATATGTAGTAAATGAGGAGAGAATCATGGAAGAATTATGTGTGATTATTCACACATAACACTTAGCAATCGGGACAAACCCGATTGGTGCAGGAACCCCTTTGTCTTTTGGCTATCAACGCCACCACATGATGCATGGTTAAACCGTCCGTCATTTTTAACATTATTTCACAAAATTAGTAAATAACATTAAAATTAGTGCTACTTTATTTTTGCCCCTCGAGGACCACACGTATATACATTATATGTGCACAGCCGTAAGCAAGGCCAATAGATAAACGGCTTTATAAGGTAATTATATGGTATTATGGTATTTTTTACGAACCTAATATATTGATATTGTGGTCGTGACGCTATAAAATTTCTTTTGTAACATCCTTGATTTTTAGTTTTAGCCCGATTTTTGAAATTTGATCAATTTATCTATTATTATTATTATTATTATTATTATTATTATTCCATTACTAACATATTTTATAAAAAAGTTACACTATGGGATATACTGTTATTGGAAACCATTTTTTATAAATAAAATTAAAATTTGGAACTTAATTAGATCCAAATTGGCTAAAAGTCACTAGTGAAGCGCTTCTTATAAAATGGTGATAGCGGTTTAAAAGTGAGGAGATTGGTATTTGGAAGATGGTAGTTTCAGGGTCTATATATGTTTCCGTGTAATAGATATTTGAAGGAGTGTTGAAAAGAGATAATTAAAGTTGCTGAACAGTGCACACCGGATGGTAAAAAGTTCAATAGCTTCATCTATGGGGTCGTGGGGGACGATAAAAATATAAGATTTTGGTGTGATCCTTGGCTTGGAGATAGACCTCTTCGAGATGAATTTCCGAGTTTGTTCTGTTTAGAGAAAGACAAATGGTGTTTTGTGAATGATATAGTTCGTACTGAGAATGGCGAGAAGACTTTAAAATGGGAATGGAAGCACACGCCGAGAAGGAAGGTTGAGGTTACAGTGTTGTTTCTTATTCTGTCAGGTATATAAAATCATAGTTGGGCAAGGGGTTCGGATAAATGGGAATGGAGAGGAGACGGTATGGGGACTTTTTCAGTGTTACTGGCTTAGACCTTGATTATATCATCGAATGACTTTGGTCCTTTCTACAAATGAAATGGAATGGATGATTCTGATTAAGTGTAATATAGTGGCATTACGAGTGGAAATGAAAAGCTTACCTACACGTGTGGAGTTGAATAAGCGGGGATGGATATAGCGGACGAAGGTTGTACCTTTGGTGGTTCCAAAAGTGAAACATCGAACCATGTTTTCATACATTGCATTTTTTCGGATGAGATGTGGACTAGAGTGGCAGGTTGGTGCAAGATGGAGCTGGTTTTCGCTTTTGAGGGTTGTGATTTGGTGGAAATGGCTAAGCGCTTGAAGGTCACAAAGCAAGGCAAGGTGATTCTTCATGGTATTATTATAATGACTATGGAGTGTTTGTGGAATGCTAGGAATGATAGAATATTTCATCATAAATCCCGGAAGCGATTGAGATGGTGGATATTATTAAGTCATGTTTGTACTTTTGGATCCGAAATAGATCTAGATTTAAAACTTTGGATTAGAAGGCTTGGTGTAGTTTTCCTTTTGGCCTGATGTAATTTTGGTCGTGTTACGGTTTCGTGTGCGGCTGATGTTTATTTTTCAAAAAAAAAAAAATTGGATCCAAATATACGGTACAGAAATATATACTTATTTTTGCACGATATTACCGAGCTGTAAATTATTTTAATGATGGCTAATTTAGAATTGTATTGAGATTTTCTCTTCTGAATAAACAAAAAACTGCTTTATTAATTAAAATATTTTCATTACCACTTACAAATCCCATTAGATTGTACGAACTGGTGTGATTTAAAAAAAATTAATAATAACAAAAAGGAAAGTAACATTGACATCGTTAAATATTTTTGATCATGTGAAATATATCGCTTTAAAACTATCAACTATCTTTGAATGTATAACAAATTGTGGTTGTCGTTGGGTCAAAACCCTAGATATCCACCGGACCCGAGCCAACGTCGTTGCATGCCGTCGATCTAGAATTAAGTCCCCTTGAATCCTCTGAAACAACCATCACCTAAAACTGTAACCCCCTCCTGACGTCCGCATCATCTCCGGCTGAAAGCCATACCACAATCCGGCCACAGTCAGATGAAATAGAAAGAAAAAGAGCTTGGCAGTAAAGACTTGTACGTGACGTCGGTTGACGTCAGCGATGACGAACGTGCGCTTAAAAGGATTGTATTGAGCGAAACAGTCTTTCGCTTCTCACAACCGACTTTACATTTTAATTCTATTTATAATTGTGGATGACAAGAGGAATTCCCACTTGATGACTTGAACGTAATTTGACATATGAGGACTGTAAGATAGGTGGCCGCTTGTTAAGCCCATATACAAAGTTGTGGGCTCTCGGTCACAAAACGTAAGAAAAACCATATTAGACATTAGTTAGAGGATCCACAATGGAGTATTCCGGATCGGTTCGAAATTCCGAGCTCACCAAAGCGGAGGGAGGGGGGTGGGTGGTTTGGTTGGTCCATTCAAGCGGACTAGTCCAAAACCTGCCACATGGGACGCACCAACATACACACACATTTGATTATTTTTATTTATTTATTTATTATTGTAAAAGTGGAGTATGAGGTGGAGGTTTAGAATGATTTTATGGTTGTAGGAAAAGTGGGTTTAAAATGGTTATGGTTTGTAATGTTGTGGTATGGTAATGTGACGGTTTGAAATTCCAAACCACCCATAGCATTGTGGATGCTCTTACTATGAGCATTGGATTTTACAGATAAACAATCAATGATTAGAGAAATGCAATCTATATATAGTGTATTGTTTACTCATGTAGAGTGTGTAACGTGACATGATCATAAAACAACACAACAATATGATGATTTGTTTATTCTATACAATGTCATTATACTAAGTTGTTTTATAACTTGTTTTTGTTACCTTAATGGCTAAGGGAGCTTCAACTACGTGGTAGTCTACCAAGAACGGAGTCATCTTGAGAACTAAAGAGGCAAGAATAATTCAAAAGAGAAAGTAGACGAAAAGCACTTCTTCCTTTTATATATTTTATTTCATTTTTCTAAATGATCTTGACACATCTCATCCAAATTTATACAATGTTTATTCTCCAACCATGTGCAATTATGCAAATCTATCTGATTTCAGCGAACCAAGTTACCAGTTGAATAATCTATACTACATTATAAAGGGGAGACATAAGCAAATATGTTCAAATTGTCAAAGTTAATATGACATTTAAAAAGACACATGCTTTAAACCTATAATGTCATATAAATCTTTCTCATATTACCCCTCGATGCATTGTTACTTGTACATTCATTGTCTTCACTCTTCACATATCATTTTACATGAATTTTAAGATGACATAGAAAAAGTCTCATGCTTAAAACCCAAATGTCATGTAATGTTTTTCCTTTTCACCCTTCATGCAAAGCCTACTTGTACATATTCTTTTATCATAACCTTCAATTACCATTAATCTATATTTATAATATCCTTATGTCTATGTTTGTACCACAAAAAACTACACAATTTCACCTTCACGATGATATCCACCAGAATTTCATGTTTATTTAAAAAGATAGTTTTTTGTTGTAGTACAGACGGACTTGTGCCATATGACCACACATCATGGTTTAATAAAAATGTTTTTAAAGTGGAATTACTATATATGGTGTATGAAAAAATATTAACATCTTTCACATAAACAATGTTTTTACTTACATACTTTGTTAGTTTTAAAAATATATGTTTTCTTATATATTTAAATTATTGCTATTATTTGTATTCATTGAAATTTTCTATGACATTATTTGGTTTTAATTACATACTACATATAATCTAAAATCTATATCTATAATCTATACTATCTATACTACATTATAAAGGAGGAGGCATGGGCAAATATGTTCAAAGTGTCCAAAGTTAAGATAGTATACCAATGGTTTCTTCACAATTTTCTAAATTTTACCACTTTTTTCTTCCCTAAATGCCCCTAGAAGATAATTAACTTTTATATGAAAATGGAACTCACCCAAACTAAATAAACACACGGGATAACAATATTTTTGAACAAATTTCATATAATGGCGTTGAAATATAATAATTTATGTTATCACAATGAATAATCTTATCTCAGCTAAACTTGTATGAATTTTAAAACTTTGCCATAATAATACTTATATTATAAACCCTTTTCATATATATGCGTCTACGCAACGGCAAAGTGGACTGGATGGTTCGACTCACTGACTACATTGGGCATTTTTTTAGCTACTGGGTCACGGTTGGCAAGTCTATTACAAACTTACAAATCACAACTTTTAATTTATAAATGGACAATGACCTTCATATGATAGTTTATACAATATCATATTATTACTACATGCTTTTATGATGTAAATTAATTTTATCATTTAGCAGGGTGTCTTCAATGCCACGATTATGTAGATATGCAATGACCGGACAACTTACACAAGATTGATGTTTATGTTCATGTTGGTCTGTTACAGTAACATACATTTAGTTTATTAAGATTTGTTCAATACTGAGTACATGGTTTTTGTGGTGAACTGCAATCAGTTGTAAGTGGCGGTGCACATTTCTTTTCTTTTCTTTCTACGAATACTTGTTAAAACATGGTGTGCACATTTCTATTCTTTTTGCGTAACTTGCGGCAAAAAACTTAAGTATCATGATGTTATATTGCAACCCATTTGTGGATCCCGCTGGAATGTGCGGGTAAACCCACTAGTAAAAGATTAGGGGTGAGCATTTCATGGTTCGGACCCATAAGAATCTTGGACCCGAACCGCGAGAACCTTGGACTTGAACCTTTTTAAATATATGGGTCGGTTTCCGGTTCTAGATTTATATGAATTATCGGTTCCGGTTCGGGTCAGTTCCAAACCCAGGGTTCTAATATAAGAACCACAAGAACCATTTGTATTTAATTAGAACATCTTTTTAATAGATTGATAATGTATGAGAAAACTACAATGTATAAAAATAATCAAATAGATTTGTATTATTAACGCAAAAAAAAAAAAAACAATACTCTTTTTTAGTTTTTTCACTATTCTTTTTTACGTGTTACTGTAATCGATTTCACGTAATGTTAATAAAATATTAAAAAATATTATTTATAAAAATAACAATGTATTTTTCGGCTTGATGTATATGCATAGATGCGATATATTATATACGATATATATTATATCAAAATTTGAAATAAATATTTATGTATGTCGCTCTGATGTGTGTGTGTATTTGTGATGTATACATAACAGATTCACATAATGTTTCGAGTGATAAGAATGACAAAAGTGTTACGAAAACATAAGTCAAGAAACAAAAAATAACTTAAAAAAGAAACTCGTGGGCTATTGTAAGAATCATATGGAGGAACTCTTTTACGAGCATGGTAAAAGAACAGGACTATGTAACCCTCTAAAAGCTTATTACATTAAAAGGTTCTGGAAAGCCAGACCCTTTACCCGACCTATCAAAACCTTTAGGACCCGGAACCACATAGCCTTTTAAGGTTCGGTTTGTGGTTATGAATTTCAACAATAAAAGGGTATACGGTAGTTTCTAAACAAGAATGAACATTATGTTGGCTGTAATTTATGAAGATAAGTTGCAAGAAGATATTAGCAAAGCTTATGCTATCACATTTAAATTAACATTCTTTTTTGTTTTGTGTGTAGTCTAATAACTAGTTTTGTTTCCTATCTGGATCATCTTGTTGAGATACAAACATCTCATAGAGTTGCTCCCTATGATCTTGCCATGGGACTGTTACTCTTAAAGAAACACAGTTTGCTCTCACATGATTTATTGGACCTAGTGAAGATAGAAAAAAAGTCTTCTAAAATTTTGCTGCTGAATTGGAGGCAAATGAACAATTTATCATGCTTGAGAAAGGCGCTAATGTTGAAGCTGCACGTGATGTTGGATATGATGAAGTTGTGGTGACTCGTTCGGCTTTAAAAACTAGCAAGGCATGTGTTTGTTATAATCTTTAAAATCTTGTTTTTTTTTCTTGGGTTAACTTTTGATGTTTTTATTTAACATATGTATGGATTAGCTTTGAGCGTGCACAGTATGGGGACCACTGTAAAGGCCATTCACATCACTTAACAACACAAGAAGATCTTTGTAGTGTTGGGTCTCGTTAAGCATTGATCATGTCCTTTGTATCTTCATTATATGCAGAATGTCTGAATGTGGAAGAGATTTAAGAAAATTTATGGCCTAAACAAAGTGACCGAAAAGTCTTCAGGATAGGACATCTTGGCCACTTAAATGATGTAAGCATAACAACTTGTCTCCTATTTCATCAGTTTAGACGCGGGTTTTGTTACACTTTTGTACATGTTTTGATAAAGATACATGTTTTGTAGCTCTTTGGTGTTGATTTATTGTTTTGTTTCTGCACTTTGTTGCTTTTCAAGTTGTTTTGTTGCTGCATTTTGTATCTGGGATCCCACTTAGACCAAGGCGAACCTTAATCTTTCATCTTATTAATTTAATTGTTGTCTCAGGTGTGGGGGAGGAGTAGATGCTTACACGGATGTGGATATTGATGTCATTAGGGGTGTTCATCGGGTTTGGTTTTCGGTTATCGGGTTATTAGGATCGGGTTATTCGGGTTTTCAGTTGTGAAAATATTACCCGATAACCGACCAAATCTAGTTAAATGGTTATTGGTTATGGGGTTAATCGGGTTTGGGTTTTTCCGGTCGGGTTAAATGGTTATCGGTTTAATGGTTCTGGTGTTTGAGTTACATATTTTCAACCATTTGGGTTGCGCATTTCTATCAATTTGGGCTACAATATGTGTAAAATAAAACCACAACATGGGCTACAATATTTAGTTGTAAATTTGGCTACAAAAACACTACTCCGATATACATAAAAATATGGAAACTGGATCATTTATTTGTTTTTGAATTATTCGGGTTATTCGGGTCAACCCGAATTATACAAAACAAATCCGAAGACCGACCCTAAAGACTCTAGTCGGGTTCGGGTATGCGCTTAATCGGGTTCGGGTTAATCGGGTAAGGTAGTTTCTCGGATCGGGTCACTTTGGGTTCGGTTTGATTATTGGTTATCGGGTAAAAAGAACACCCCTAGATGTCATTCGTGAAGAATGGTCAAGTTATGCTGCAACCTTCATTTTTAAGTGATTCGTATGTTTAGGTCTAGACTAACGTAGTAGGTTTTTTGGTGGTATATATATTATATATGCAGTTTTATTATGAAATTTATTGATTTTGTTATTATATATATATATATATATAGGGGAAAGATCCGGTACAAATAGTCTTTTTTGGTAAGAACTGTGAGAATCAAAGGAGGGTATTTTTTTTTATTTTTTTTTTCAAATTTTTTTTCCCCATATTGTTAAACATGTATTATAGTATTGAAAACTAAAAAAAAAAATTGGTGTAGAGTAATTACGTGTAGAGTAATTACATAATTACTCTAGTGTAAACTAATGTATTTAACTTAGTGACGTAATTACACTAATTGTTTTTTTGTATTATTCATCTAGAAAGAATGTTTAAGCACATGGGAAAAAAAATTCTAAAAAAAAAAATAAATTTTTTACCCCATTTGATTCTCACAGTTCTTACCAAAAAACTATTTGTATTTTATCTTTACTCTCTCTCTCTATATATATATATAGAGAGTAAAGATCTTGTACAAAGTGTTTTTTTTGATAAGAACTATGAGAATCAAAGAGGGTAAAAAAATTTTATTTTTTTTGTAGAATATTTTTCCCATATTGTTAAACATGTATTCTAGTATTGAAAACTAAAAAAAAAATTGATGTAGAGTAATTACGTGTAGAGTAATTACATAATTACTCTAGTGTAAACTAATGTATTTACTTTAATGACGTAATTACCCTAAATATTTTTTTTTTTAAATTTCTTTTTTTGTATTATTCATCTAGAAAGTATGTTTAAGCATATGGGAAAAAAAATTTTCTAAAAAAAAATAATTTTTTTTACCCCATTTGATTCTCACAGTTCTTAACAAAAAAACACTTTGTATTTGATCTTTACTCTATATAGAGTAAAGATCTTGTACAAAGTGTTTTTTTGGTATATATATATATATATATAGGGTTATTAGTAATTTTGCAGAATTGCTCTAGGTAAAAAAATCATGACATGCAAAATGAGTGTCATAAAGGTGTGTTATAAATGCATGTCAAAAAAGAATGTCATAAAAGTGTGTCATAAATGCGCGTAAAAAAGTGTCATTAACGCGTGTCATTAAAAGATGACACGCGCTTGCATGTCATAGAAATTTTATGACATGTCATTCCTTGACACTTTTTTGTATGTCATAAACACCCTATTATGATGCGTAATACGCGTTAAGAAATATGGTATTTTTCTAGTAGTGATTATATCGATGAGGTATTAGAAATTTGAGCACCAAAAAATAGTAACCTTATAGAGAGGAAAAGCATGAACTCGTAGTGTGATGATTTCACATAAATCATATATAAAATTAACCTGATGAGTTCACAGCCGCTGGCTGACTCTTTATATTTATATATAAAACGATTATCGTTCAAAAAAAAAAAAAAAGCCTGTCCAATGATATTTGGTGTTGATGACCCCAAAGCAATAGTGCTCTTAATAATTGATGTCATGTTTTTCAATTTTTAACCACATTTTTACACCAAAGTCAACTAAACATTTCATTGTACACTACCCTATGGCTGCAGAACCATATGAATTTCACATGACGCCCAAATTCCTTGTCGATATCTTGGTCATCGTATTATAAGAACTTGCATCTAATTCGTGTTCAAACCAGTGGCGGATCCAGGAATTTTTTTCACTGGGTTCCTTTTTAGGTGTTTCAATTTCATATGACCAAACATAAAATTTTGGGCCTGGTCAAGGGTTCGGGTCGGATAAGGTTCACCACATAAAAAAATACGATGCAATAATGAAAAAACAATGGCATTAGAAATTTAAAGCACATAATATAAATACGATTGTCTTTATGGATAAAAAAACATACCTATAGTTGTTCCCTACGAGTTTTCATCTTTTGAAAACGTTGCATTACATCCTCTGTTGTAGTAACTCCCATTCAACGTAACAAATGCAAGTGTCGTTCATGTATCCATCACCCATCTTATTACGGAATTCCGTCTTCACATACTTCATTGAAGAAAAACATCTTTCAACACTAGCCGTTGCAACCGGTAAAAACTAGTTGAAGATGTGATTCAATGTTTAACGATGGTCGTCTTTAAAAAACACTTGAAATGTTCATCTGCATAGTACCTATAAACAGGGCAATGTACAGAACAATAAGTATTAATACGCCATATTATTGAAGATTCATTTTCATCAACAAACTAATAAGATTGTTTTTGTACGACCAACTTAGAACAGCTAAAACTAGCCCTAAACTAAAGCTTCAAAAGAAAACCAAATACCCTTGTAAACCTAAACTAAAGGTTCTGTAAGAAACATTGTAAATGGAAATATTGTAAGAACTAAGAACATTAACTAGATGAGTAAACTTACAAACCAACGAGGAGCCGAGGAGGAGGACTGGAGGAGGCGGAGGGGCGGCGGAGGTCCGAAGGTAGAGGAGCAGCCGAGTGGTCCGAAGGCAGAGGGTAGCGACGGGAGGTCTGAGGAGGCAGAGGGTAGCAGCGGGAGGTCTTAGGAGGAGGGCTGTGATTTTTTTGTTTGGAAATAAGAAATTGGAAGGAGGAATGGAGGATTGAGGAAGCTCTCTTACGTTCTGTGTTGTTTGTTTGGAAGGAGGAGAGGTCAAGAGAATTACGGTTTTGTTAGTTTTGAATTAAAAAAAAACTGGAAACAAAAAAATTAGCTGTGTGAGACGGGAATCGAACCTGGAATCAGGTGTGTGTTAATGGCGGGTGTTACCACTAAGGCACCTATAATTTTTTGTAATGGGTTCCTAACATAATTTTTTTATGGGTTCCTTATTTTCTATATACATTTACACTAAAAAATACAAACCGAGTGGGTTCCCAGGAACCCGCAACCTTGGCTGTAAATCCGCCCCTGGTTCAAATGACCTTTTTATTAGTATAAAATAAAA
This sequence comes from Ambrosia x helenae, assembly GCA_030844895.1. NCBI lineage: Eukaryota > Viridiplantae > Streptophyta > Magnoliopsida > Asterales > Asteraceae > Ambrosia > Ambrosia x helenae. The sequence continues at coordinate 95,847 of JAUTDX010000824.1, forward strand.
TTTCTTTAAATATCATAGTTATAAATCCATGGTCGGCCCATGGAAGGAGCACAGAGGTCAATCACTTAGGGCACACTCTCCCATGGTGACTAAATTTTTTTATATCTGTTATATGCATATTTTTTTTAAACAACCTGTAGATCTATATTTAAAAGTTAAAACCTAATATGTTTTTAAACCCATTAACCCATTAACATTTTGTTAGAGGGGCTTTGTCCAAAAGTTCTTGCGGAGTTCATCGCATCTGCCCCCTTAACTCCATTGCTCAAACCCGATAATGGGATTAGGCCTATTGCTGTTGGGGCCATTTGGAGAAGGTTAGTCTCTAAAGTCGCGATGCGTAAAGTTGGGAAAGAGATGGCGACATACTTAGGTGATTATCAATTTGGGGTGGGGGTCCCCAACGGGGCAGATGCCATTCTCCACAGCGCGAATAGGTTTTTGAATGCGTTCCACGATGACGGTTCCTTGGCCATGCTCACAGTCGACTTTTCGAACGCCTTCAACTTGGTTGACAGGACCATCCTCCTGCGGGAATTGAGCGTCCGATGCCCATCCATCTACCCTTGGGTTCAGTTCATATATGCCTAACCTGCTAGGCTTTATGTGGGGGATTCTTGTATTGGGGCCTCCACTGGGGTCCAACAGGGAGACCCATTGGGGCCGCTTCTCTTCGCTCTTGTTCTACACCCGCTGATCCGTCGGCTAGAAGAGTGTTGCTCCCTCCCGTTTCATGCTTGGTACCTCGACGATGGCACTATTATGGGAGAGGCCAAGGAAGTGGCTAAGGCCTTTGATATTATCCGAGCTGAGGGGCCGAATCTAGGCCTTACGCTTAATATTAAGAAATGTGAAATTTTTTTGCCATCGTGCAATGGGGAAAAAGTGAAGCCTGGTTTATTTCCCAGCGATATCGGGAGACCAGAAGGAGGTGTGAAGCTCCTGGGGTGCTGTTAGTCGAGACGGCGGATATTATAGATCATTGGGTGCTAAAAGGGCTCGCCGAGCAGTGGATTTGATGGTTTCTCTGCAGAAATTGGGGGACCCCCAAAGTGAACTTTTGCTGCTCCGTTCTTGTATGGGTGTTGCTAAACTGTTGTTTGGCCTTCGGACATGTCAACCAGCCTTTGCTGATGAGGCCGTATCCATTTTTGACAAAGGGCTTCGTGAAGCGGTCGAAGATATTGTAGTTTGTGGGGGGCCGTTCTTTGGGGATCTTCAATGGCGGTTAGCATCTCTACCGATACGGTTGGGAGGTCTTGGCCTGTGTTCGGCAGAAGACATGTCTGCATATGCTTTTGTGGCCTCTAGAGTGCAGTCCTGGGGACTGCAAGACCACATCTTACGAAACAGCAGGATAGTGGGGATGGACTTGGATTATGAGCTTGCTTTGGACACCGTTCGCTGCTCTCTTCCTGATTCAGATTTGGGGGGTTTTATGGATAAGGACACCGCCCCCAACAAACCTCAAAAGTTCTTGGCGAGTGCGTTTAACTGTAAAACCCTTCAGACTATGGGAGAGAAGTTTGCCATGACTGCACGTCAGAAAGCGGTGTTTGAATGCCTCAAAGTAGCGCATGCTCAAGATTTCTTGGCTGCCCTTCCTATTGGGGGGCTCGGGCAACACATGTCAGCTGTTGAATACCGGGCTATCCTTAAATACAGACTCATGATTCCCATGTTCCCAGGTTATCACTCGTGCCCAGTTTGCAAAAAAACATGTTTAGATAAGTTTGGGGAACATGCCCTTCACTGTAAGGAGCTGCCCGGATTTAAATACAGACATGATCTGGTCAGGGATGTTTTATGGGACGTCTTGCGAAGGGCAGGGATTTCGGCTAGGAAAGAAGCCCCGGTTAACTTTTTGACGGACCCCCTAGAAGGACGGTCTACCTTAAGGCCAGCAGATGTCCTCGTGTTCGGGTGGGCAGAAGTCAAGCATGCGTGCGTTGATCTCACAGGGGTGTCTCCGTTGGTGGGACTTCGAGAATCGGGTTTTGTGGCAGGGCAAGCAGCCTTGAGAGCAGAATCCCAGAAAGTTGTCAAACATGAAGCTGCATGTCTAGAGAACCAACACGCTTTTGTGCCATTTGCTTTTGACACATTTGGAGGGCTAGCCCCTGAGGCAATCCGGTTCTTAAAAAGAGTTCAAAAGGTGGTGCAGAGCAACTCTCCAGCGATGAAGGACCTAAGTTTTATTTTTTAACAGAGTAGGTTTTTCTATTCAAAAGGGGGTAGCGGCGCAACTTGTGGCCCGTTTACCCGCCTCCCACTTGTAAGAATTATTTGTTTATCTATTAATTAAATACTATAGATTGTTTATTTTTAAAACTTAATTCTCACTTAACCCAATCCTCGATTTTGTTTAGGCCGAGAAGCCACAATTGCCGCGAGCAAACATATTAATGACGAGGAACGCGTTACCCTGTAGACCATCCACGTGGGGGTGGTGAAGGAAGGGCCCCAATTGGTAGAAAAAAAACCCACAACCCCTTGTGGTTATCTTGCACTTGGAAAAAGAAGTAGAAAAAGGAATAAATAGAGTGATAATTTGATTCTCAAGGGCAGGTTCGTACGCGTTATTCAAACCGTCCTCCCTGGAAACACCACTTCCAGTCAGACTTTCATGTGTTAAGCATGTCGCCAGCGTTCATCCTGAGTCAGAATCGAACTCTCCATGAGATTCATAGTTGCATTACTTATAGCTTCCTTGTTCGTAGACAAAGCGGATTCATAATTGTCTTTCATTCCAAGAGGCCTAACTTGTATCCATGTGCTTCATATTCGCCCAGAGTTCGCTCCTAGAAATATAGCCATCCCTGCCCCCTCACATCAATCCCACGAGCCTCTTATCCATTCTCATTCAATCACGGTAGGGTAGCAAATCAAAATGAAAAACTCACATTGGGTTTAGGGATAATCATGCTCGAACTGATGACTTCCACCACGTCAAGGTGACACTCTACGAATGAGTTATATCCCTTCCCTGCCCCCATCGAGAAATAAAACTGACTAATCCTAAGACAAAGGGTCACCCAACTCATAATTGGCGAATTCGTAGGTTCAATTCCTACTGGATGCACACCATTAAGAAGACGCAAGAAAAGCACTTCGAATCGTTGATTAATCGCCAGAGATGGCTTAGAACCAATCGTTCATTATCTAATGGATCTTTTCGTTCTAATACTCTATCCGAGAGTTATCAGTATTTATCAAATCTGTTTGATTTGACCCCATAAGCGGGACCACCACCCAATAGCATGTTGCCACCTAGAGAATCTCCCAGAGCAACTAGAAAAAGATTCTTTGAATTCGGTTCAGATGTAGGATACCTATCCAGAATCTTTCGCAACTCAATAGGGGATTTCACTTGAAAAAAAAATGTTTCATACTAATGGATCGGGTCCATAACCATGGGTTCCAATGCATGAGATCTTTCTTTTTCTATTGTTTCAATTGTAATTACACTTCATTTGATAACCTTATTGGGCAATGAAATCATAAAACCATATGATTCATTAGAAAAAGGGATGATAGCTACTTTTTTTTTTTATGTCTAACAGGCTTATTAATGATTCATTGGATTTATTCAGGCCATTTCCCACTAAGTGATTTATATGAATCATTAATTTTCTTTCATAGAGTTTCTCCCTTATTCATATAGTGCCTTATTTCAAAATAAGAAAAAATGATTTGACCAGAATAACTGCCTCAGGTACTATTTTTACCCAAGGCTTTGCTACTTCGGGTCTTTTAAATGAAATACACAAACCCACAATATTAGTACTTGCTCTACAATCGGAGTGGTTAATAATGCACGTAAGTATGATGAATGTTTACATATGGATCTCTACGTCGTTACATTTCATTTAGGATTAGGAATAGGTGTAATAGGGAAATAGTATTATACAAGATACTTATATGAAATGCTGTACTGTTATTGAAAGGTTAGAAATTTCTCTATCTTATTTCCTATATTGATTGTAGTGAAATCTTGCATAAGAGGATAAAAAGTTACAAATATTTCTCTTTGAATAATATCTCAATTCCAGCGACGGTTACAATAGATATCTTACAAATAGAATCGCTCTTTTTTCTGATCCAGTCCCTCCACCACCGCGAACCCCAGTTAGATTCAGGCGTGCTACACTTTTTAGTTATTAGGCGAACCCAAGTACTCTCTTTCGGATTCAGGAAAGAACTTTCATAGATCTTTTTTCCTTTTAGAAGATACAGGAGCGAAACAATCAACCTATTGATATTGGAAGACCCAACAGATTTTTCTAATGTATCATTTCTGGGTCCAATGGAATTCATAGGCATAGGAAGAAGCCCTATCAAATAGAGAATTTTTCTTTCGACCATATTTCAATTGTTAATACAATATATAAGGACCGCTACTTCAAAGAGTATTACACCCTTGATCGTGAAATATCGATTGCTTGTTGAACCCTATGAATCACAACAACAAATGCTCCTGCAATTACACCAAACATCATTTGACAACCATCCTTTTATAAAAAGAGAAATTTAAAATACTTAGATAAATCTTTGTTATTAGAATAAGAGAGAATAGTATGGTTGGTCCTTCTAGTTTATCAATGTTGCACTCTTAGTCCTAAGGCTTCACTAATTACACAGTTGGTCCTCATGGTTTACAACTTATTAGTAACATAGTCCAAGTGTATTATTTTTATAACTATGTTAGTCCTTACCTCTAACAGACGTTAAATTTTTCAGTTAAATGAGTTAAAATGTCTAAATTACCCTTGAAGAACAAAAAAAAAATGTACCACCCAATCAATCTACTTCAACACAATCTTATCACTTTTCACCAGCCTCCATCCCCACCTGACCACCACCACATCCTTCACCCCACCTTCTTCTTGTTAACAGCCCACTCCATCACCACTGGCTAACCACTGCATGTGTTTCCCATCACCATCCACCTCCCCCTACCATCACTGCCAGGGCAAAGCACCACCACCTGCCTATTTACAAAGCTATAGTACTTGACGATTGGGATTCCGTAAGTGAACTACCGGCAACAAAAAAGTTTGCATCCTAGAAAAAAGGTTGCTATGTATGTTTAGTAGTTTGTACACAGGGTGCTCTTCTAGAAAGTGATCGTGAACAAAGCTGTATCTATCAAGCACTTATTTGTATTTGTGAGTGTTGATTTTTACTAAAGTATATAGATATTTGTAAAAGTGGTTTAGAAAAAATGAAAAGATACATAATCCCTATATTAATATTGTGAACATGGAAGGCTTATGTAGCCATACCCGTGAAAAGATCCACAACCAATGAGAATAGTGATATTCCTAAAGAACCGGACAATATTATTAACAATTCTTCTAACGTGTAGTACATCCAACGGACACTTCCTTGAGATAAGGTCAAACTACAATGCCAATTCAACTAATAATACAAACTTAAACATAAATATCTTGAAGTTTCCAACAATATAGTATGCAAATGCTTGAAGTTATCCTTATTCCATGTAATATTAAATACTTACTGACGACCCGGTTTAGAACTCGCGACCCGTGACCCGTGAACAAACTGTCACACCCGCAAATTCCACGTGCGGGGTTTTACCGCGAGGCGCGTGACATACCAGGATCCAAGTCAACGGTCACAATAAACGACAACTATATGATATGAAAATAACGTAATAAAACCAACCACGCAGTTTTAAAAGTTTACAAAGTACCAAAAGACCACAGTGGAAGCAAAGTTAAGTTTACAAAACCATAATCCAAAGTAAGTATAAAACCCAAACAAAGTTCAATTATGCATGTAAACGTGAGACACGGTGTGACTCCAGTGCACCTAGACCAGCTGCTATCTTAGCGACCTGAGAAAACATGCTATGTTAGTCAACACATAAAGTGTCGGTGGGTCACAAAGATAAAGTTTGTAAAAGTTTGTAACGTTTGTAAAACCAGACCCAACAATCTTTACATCTATACATGATGCTAGCTAGACATCGTTACATGCTACTAAAGTGTCGTGAACCACTGCTGAACGTTAGAATGCCTCAATACCCGCCACCGGTCATCACCTGGTGTCGTAAGTTAGATAGGGCAAATATGCACCCGTCTGACCTCCAGTTGACCCGAGTGGGGCTTGTCAGGCCCAATAGATCTATTCACACTTTCCTCGCTATGTATCCACATATTCATGGTTCACTAAAGGTTAGGAGGACTTTAATGATGTAAGGTCACTAAGTATCCATGTGATATAATGTAATATGTTGGTCTAAAAGTTCGTAAAGTTCATACCGCATGTTTCTCCCCAAATATGAAAATAGTAAAGAGTGGAGTTGTGACACTCACCTTAGGTTGCGTCTTCTAGAAATAAGATAACCGACACAAATAGATAGTCCCAAATACCGGCGACCTATCATAAAGTTTGTATGAGTGTTTTGACTAATAACCCGCAGGTTAACTAGTCCCCGATTGTCCAGATCATGACTACTTATGCTTGAAAATGTGTTTAAACGTTAACCCGACACACCTGACAGCCCCGACATCCCGTTGGTGACCCGTTACACTAATTGATCAAGTACATATAGTTAAGACACAAGGTTCATGCATAAAACACTTAGTTTGCATCAAAAATCGCATTTATGAAGTCGTGGGGTTGAATCAGTATGTTTCAGGATTGGTTCGACCTCTATGTTGTTGGTTCGACCATCCGTTAGGTCGAACCAGTTTCTAGTTCGACCCAACTGTTGCAAAAACTCACAAAATGCACCAAATCGCATCAAAACAGTCCAGAAACATCACGAAACATCATAAATCACAGCAGTTGATTACATCTAATCTATCCCCACAAAACCCTACCAATTACATTCTGAAACCCGTCCATTTCATGAAGAAATTACAACTTACCCTAAATAGCAAATTATGGAAATGTCACATCAATGCATGTAATCTTTACCCAAAATGAAAACTTATCAAAATTACCTTCTAATCAGATTATTATGCACAGATTAATCATGTATAGGGAAACCCCCAATCATATTATCAACAACACAATCAAGAACAAACCCTAGGTCTATCACAAAACCCCCAAAATGGGTGAAACATCATCAATTACACCCTATATTAACTATAAATCATCATCTAAAACAGTCCCAGATCATCAATATATCATTTATTCATCATTCAATCATCATCTAACACATAACAACTCATTTAACATCATTCACACATGGATTTTTGTATGAAAACTTATTATTAATGAAAAGGTTTTGTTTAGAAAGGTGTTAGAAATGTTTTCATTCATGAAATCACACCCAAATCAGATCTGGACACTTAGGGTTTGCTAAAATGGATGAAAAATGATTAAAAGGTTTTAGATCAAGAACACACCTTGAATCTTCTATTGCTTATCATGTAGAATTTGTTTTTATGTTAGGATCTGAAAGACTAGGTCAAAAACTCCTCCTTACAGGTTTGGGGTTGAGACAGATCACTTGGAGGCGTGCTAGGGTTGTGAAATGATGAAAAAGTTGCAATGTATGGTATATATACCCAGTACTGGTTCACACCCTTCAAGGGTCGAATGAAGGTCCATTCGACCTTGTCATGGGTCGAATGAACATCACTTGGGTCGAACCAGAATTCAGTAAACCCAAATTCTATGATTTCTTCGTTTTAATCCATTTTAACACATGTTAACACATCCTAACACATAAACATGCAATTCTAACATATGTTAATTATTTCTAATCATATAAACACGTATTTACACATTGCATATCATATATAAAACAATTCATGCTTAGTACTTGATCCAATCATGTAATTTCACCAACAACGGGACTCAAGACTCGTGCGTATTATAACCCCAATAATCCTCCGAATCATTGAACCCTGGACAATACGTAATGTAAACCGACTTAACTGACCTAGTCAATTACGTTAAATAAATGTTTTCGCTAAGGTTGACTTATATGTTTGTAAAAGTATTAACCTGAATATGCCGGGTGTCATACAAACCCAATTAACCCAATAATCATCACCTTAATTGTTGTTTGTTCATACCATCTTCACTACAGAACCAAATCACTTTTTTGAACCATCTTGACTTTTCCCGAACACCCAACCTTCAACTCAGTCACGTCCAAAAGTCTTCCCTCCAGTTCACTTATCCCGGACACCTGGGCTCCACCTCGGCCCTGTCCAAAGTTGTATAACACCACCAGCTGCACCAACCGTTGTTTGTCACCACATTGAACCTGTTTTGTGTACAACACTTCCGTGAGAGCCTTCTTTACCGATCAAGAAAACAAAAACCACCCTTTTTTACCGTTTTCTATCACTTGCTAAATGAACTAAATCACAGCACCCGCTTGATTTTTTCGGCCGACTTTTTCCCGCAGCTTGGTAAATCTCTCCTTCTGGCGAGCCCACAACTTTATGCCGGATTTACTTACTCAGCCACGAGACACTGGTGTTCACCTGTCACCCCCGTCATTTCACCTCTCGTGATAATGAATTACCCGATCCACCACCTGGCCTCCGTATTCTGCTGTGAAACAACCCTAAGCAACCACGAACTGGCATCTTTGTTCATTCCGGTCACCTTGTCCTCAAAAAATGGTACGCCACGCCATCTAACCCGGAACGTCAGACCCGAACAACTCGCCGTCAACTGTGGTAAAATACCCTTGCACAACCAACCTGCTGTCCCGAACCCTTCTTTCACGCCTGCCCGAACCACCACCTGGCCTTCGTACCTGTATTTTCCCATCGCATATTGTTTTTCTTTTTTTTTTTTTTAGTCTTTCGGTTCAAGCCTGCCTTTTCCAAATCATGCAATTTTATTAGCCTAAACTAATTATATCCGGAGTTAGTTTCTTTACAATATTAGTAAGGCATCTGTTTTGACACATTATAATTGGATAATTTTTATTTTAACAGGTCCGTCAAACAATGTAAAGTATGAAAATCACTCACAAATAAATGTACTAAAGCCACAAGTTAAATCCAATTTTGACCTGCAGAAATATGCTTTAACCAAATTAAGTATATATTTTACAAGCTGTGAACACTTTAAGAGGAGTTGTTTTGTAGTCTCTTAATGATTCTATTAGGAGACTACCTCCAAATCAATCAGTATTAAGTGTGTTTGGTTCACCAGAAGGCTCAGAAGCACCGAGACGCCGGATTTGAAGTCGTACCCGCTTCAGAAACTTCAGGGGGACGAAAACACATCTGGTACGGCCAGGAAACATTTCCCTGACGTTTATGACGCGTTTCTATGGACCTAACCTTCCCCGCCGTCGTCACTTACCCAACTCGAGCCCAAAAACCACTGCCATCCCATTGGGTTGTTTACACAATGCTGCCACCACCATCGATTGTGGTGCCTAGCCGTCACTGTTACTAAGGGTGAGACGAGATGAGAGGGTGAGATCGGGAGAAGAAAGGTTGAAAGAGGGAAGCTAGTGTTTTCTTTAGAAAGAGGGGGGGGGGGGGGGGGGTTGGCAGCTGCAAAGTGAAAGAGGGAGAGAGGTAAGAGGGTTTAAATAGTTAGGGTTTGTGCGGGTAGGTGAGACCGCGTATACGAACCCGCATTAACACAATTTGCTTTCATTTTTATTTTGGTCTGAAAAATTAACTCCAAACTTAGTCAGTAAGGTCGATTTTAAGAATACAACTAAACCGAGCAATAATAAAATTATTTTTATTTTTGAATTTGTTTATTATATTTTTATTTTTTATTGCCATCCTTTTGCCGTACCAGTATCTTGGATTTTTGAGTTTTGCGGTTCCCCAGAGCCGGTCCTGAGTATTCAAATGCCTTGCACAAGTTGAATAAAAAAGGCCCCGAGGCCCTAACGTAATCAATCCTACACGTCACGACGGGTGGGAAGCCGGTCGGTTTTGGTACTCACTTTATTAAACAAAACAAAAAAAATCCGAAAAAATATAAAGATAACATGGCCAAAATTGAAATTACGTAATAAACGTTGTGGAGATTTACAGCCCACGCATGACACAATGACAAATTAATATACATATTTTAAATCTTTTAAGAAAAACATTTTTTTTCTCAATTTTATTAAATTCTAAAATCATTATGATGTTATTATTTCGAATTCAAATTTATTAGTAGTTATAAAGTAGTAAAAAACATTATATAAAAACCATTAATAAATTAAAATTGTTTAAATATCAACCTTCACTTTAACTATAATTGAGTCCACGTACAGCTCCTTATTTTGGTCAGTAGGAAATAAGGGTATTCAACGAATCAAATAACGAATTTTCGAATTATTCGAATAGAATTTCTCGAATTTTTAATATTTTTACTTGAATACGTTTTCGATTCGTATTCGCTTAAAATTCAATTTATTCGATTCGTATTCGATTCGAATAAGAAACTCAAATTCGAATAAATTCGATTTAGTGCAAATTCACCATAAATAATAAATTGTTTTACTTTTAGTTTTAAAACTAATACAAACTCATTATTTTTAACATATAAAATATAAATCTACAAAATTAATAAATAACAATATGTCAAATACGGAATAGTAAAAATAGTAGAGAGTATAGTTTGTTAGAGTTTTGTGATGTATAAGTTAAATATGTAAAATATGGTTACGGTAAAAGTTGTAAACACTATGGGTTCTTAGAGTTTGACCAAAATTTAGAAGTTATTTTTTTCAATGTGTATATGTGTATATATAGAGTAAAGATCAAATAAAAAGTGTTTTTTTTGGTAAGAACTGTGAGAATCAAAGGGGGTAAAAAAAATTTATTTTTTTTTCAGAAATTTTTTTTCCCATGTGCTTAAACATACTTTTTATATGAATAATACAAAAAAAAAATATTTTTTTAGTGTAACTACGTCATTACAGTAAATACATTAGTTTACACTAGAGTAATTATGTAATTACTCTACACCAATTTTTTTTATTTTTTTTAGTTTTCAATACTATAATACATGTTTAACAATATGGGGAAAAAAATTCGAAAAAAAAATACCCTCCTTTGATTCTTACAGTTCTTAACAAAAAAACACTTTGTACAAGATCTTTACTGTGTATATATAATAATGTGTATATATACTTAAAAAATATACAGGTACAGTTTTATTCGAATTTCGAATCGAATCGAATCGAATTTAAAATCATAAATTCGTATTCAATTCGTATTCGATTTACTTGACTCGAATTGGAATTGAATCGAATTCGAATTCTTAATAATCGAATCGAATTTTTGTAATCGAATCGAACTAAGTCGAATTTCGAATTTTTCGAATCCGAATCGAATTCTGAACACCCCTAATAGGAAATAACAACAATGAGTCAATGATAATTAACAAAAATGAAAAACAAAGCTAGCCTAAAAATAAATAAATAAATAAACAAACTAGAATCACCAAAATGGGGTGAAGTAGACTAAAAAAAACTAGAATCACCAAAAATGGGTGAAGTAGACTCGAACTCGCGCAAAATGAATGTGGTGGAAACATCAACCAGCAAGATATACCATATGTTTGTTATTGTTACTATTTTTTAAAAAATATATATAAGACGTGTAAAAGAAAAAAAATCACAATTTAGGCCCATGGAAAAAACGGGCCTTGGCCGGGGGTGCGTCTCACCCACCTCTTGGGTCAGCCCTGCCGTTCCCCGTACCCCGCTCCTGTATCCGTCCCAGTGCTACATAGCCAGAAGCCCAAAAGGACACCTTTGTATCAAGTAGCAAGTCACTTACCCATTAAGTTTCAAATGATGCTGAATGAAATTTTTACCCTTTATCCTTTCACATGCATTCATAACTTCACCCGACAACTCACGCACGACCTCCCTGCCTCACCATCACTTCCTCCACCACTAACCATCACCACACCGGCGGACTCTTATTAATACATCAGTTACTTGTTTAGAGCCTCTTACCCTTTCGAGTCTCTTACTGGCTTAGCACTTAATGGTGTAGAGGTTGCCAAACATCCGGTGTTTATCTGGTTCTAAAGTTGCATTTTAACTTTGTCCACATTTTAAATGAATCATTATTATTGATGTTAGACTATTAACATCTTGTCATCTTTTGCAAGACCAAAATGTAAATATATTTGTGTGAATGTATCTCACTGGGCCTAGTGGTTGAGAACCAGGGTTTGAATCCCTTGGGGCTTCTTTAGGGCCAAGTCTTGATAAGCACCCAACAATTGATAAATATTCCCACCAGTGCTAAATCCCCTCATCTTCTTGCTTTTCTATAAGCACAAAAAACGGACGGAATGAAAATGCGAGCAAACTATTAATTGTTTTACCATTTGTTATTACCGTGGTTGCGAAGGTTTGGTTTCAAATATATAAACAAGTAGAAATAAATAAATGTGTCACAACAACATATTCAAAATTTTATATAATATCATATAATAAAAGTTTTAAAAGAAAAAAAAAACAATGTGAGGGTGTCATGTGTGAAGAAAAAAAAAATAATACTTTTAGTGTAAAATTTATGAAACTTGCAAAAACTTTGTTCGTGCAAATTATATTACATGGATTGAAAACCATAAAAAATAACATTGACACCGGTTTAGATAATACCGATACCGCTACCGACGTTGTTTAGATGGTATCGGTCTGATCTGTGCCATTAGTGGCACTATATCATCAACCGGCATAGTTTACGACACAAAAAAACAATTATTTTAAACATATATCTGTTTGTTATATATATGTGCCATTAGTGGCACTATATCATCATTATTAATCCAACTCCGGGTACTATACATATACATAACCTATAATAAATAGAAAAAACATAGTCAAATGTTATAAGTAAATAATACATTATAAAAAATTTTTAAAGATATTTTGACGACTATATATATATATAATATGGGGGCGGTTATTGTGAAAAGTGATAAAAACATGCGAAGTGTGCGAAGTCACGTAACATACAAAATTACGTAACATAGACAGAATCAGTACTAGTTCATAACTAAAATCACGTAACATATAGTGTCATTACGTAATTACGTACCATAAGACAGAATTATTCAAAACTTTACATAAAAAATTTTCCAAACCCTTAAAAACGTAACATACAAAATTACGTAACATAGACAGAATCACTACTAGTTCATACCTAAAATCACGTAACAAAATTACGTACCATAAACAGAATCACTACTAGTTCATAACTAAAAAAAATCACATATACAAAATTACGTAACTTTTGGTAATGGACTATATGTTACGTGATTTTAGTTATGGAATTAGTAGGTATTATGTCCATGTTACGTAATTTTGTATGTTACGTGACTTCGCACACTTCGCACGTTTTTGAGACTTTGTATTTGAACCGGCCCCTATATAATATAACCCTTACGTTATATATATTTATTCAACTCGTGTAAGATACGAGTTTATTCGGCGTGTGCAATACAAAGGTGTTTTTAAAGATATAATTATCCTACTACTTAGTGTATAAAATGATATATATTCCACCGTGAAAGCGTAAATGAAAATAGAACGTCGCATGGATAAGTTCAAGATTGTATAAAATCATGATATAATAAAAGAGTAAATTAAAAAAACTAGTAGGATTCAACGTTGCGCGTTGCGCAACTTTTTGAAGTGCCGTCGCGCTGCCGGGGCTTCATTCCAAGTTTGAATATACGGACACATAAGGATTCACGCTTCAAATGCCAAATCGATTACGTACAAATGCGATCAATTGTGCAATCATGCTACATTGTATCATAAAAGTTATAATAGAAAAATAAAAGTTAATTATAATATACAATATTAATTAGAAAAGAACATTCAAACTCTAGATAGTGACACTGACGCAGTCGTAATTTGCAAACCCAAAATCTATAACTGAAATTAAATAACGTGATCAAGAACCCTGAAAACTGAATACTTGATCAACGCTTGAATTAGCATCATAGTTGTCTAGCATTTTAGTTTAATTATCACGGCATGCTTCATCAAACATTTTACTTCTCACTAATTCACTATCTCAACCACCATCGTTGATCGTCAATGGCAGCAGCGTCGTCAGAAAATTGAAGCATCATCGTCTCCTCAGCCGCAACTACTTTCTGTCATATAAACAAAAGAACGAAAGCGCAATTCGAATGTTACCACAACCACAACAATTAACTTTATGGTTACATAGATAAACTAAAAGCATCTAACAAAAGGATAACTCGTAACCCGGCGACAACAACCAAAACTTCAACAATGCAGCATAACAAATTACCTGAATAAATTCTGAAAGTTAACATTACGGTTTCTCCTCTCCACTGCTACTGTTCCGTTGCTTGTGCGAACCATTATTCTAGAAAGTATCAATATTTTTTGGAAAAATAAAAAAGGAAAGGATTGGTTGAGTTGAAAATCTTAAAAAAAGGACAATTAACATTCGAGCGAAGCAAAGCAACTGTGATTGAAAATTATAAACTGTGTATATCATAATTTATTCGGGGTATGTTTAGCTGTGTGTGTATGAGCACATTTGCCTACATTTTTATGGCGAATGCATATCTAATCGAGTTTTACTATTTTTTAAACATTTAATCTTTTGTGGTAGTGAACATCTTATAAGTGAAATTTGAAATTTGGTTAGGACAAATAATCTAAATTACAAGGAAGCTAATCTGGAAATGGGCTATTTTTAATTTTTCACATCCATATATTTGTTTTTCCCTGCAAGATGAAACCCAACTCATTTTTTGGTTGAAACAAATGAATCAGTCATACCGAACAAACGAATTGACGAATCCTGTATGTGTTCCTAAGGAAAGGAATTTGTCCATTTTTCGAGGTCTCAAAGAATTAGGTATATTTTAAACATGAAAGTTGGCATTATCATTTGTAGAAATTATGTACTTTCCACCTGATAAAGTAGTGAGTGGAGCACAAAGCATGCTTGCATATACCAATAGCAGTTAAACATGGTAAACAATGCAAACCACCTACATAAAAGACACACACAAAAAAATAGAAGCGCGGGAATACAAATCAGTAAGCAACATGTACTTGCTATGCAGTCTTATGCAAAAAGATATAAATACAACTTCACAGTAGTTAGGCTACCATACAATGCATAACAACTTACAAACTGGCTAAATTGTTCAACTATATTTCATTCTTAGACCTTGGTACAAACCTAAAGAGCACAATATTTACGGTTACCCTATCTAAACTACCATACTAACGATCACAACGAAAAACGACAAAACATAACACTATTTAGACTACCATAGAATGCATTTTAATTTGCCAAACAAATCTGGCAAAGTTAGAAGCGGGCGAACCACATGTGGTTTTAGAACAACCAAAACTTTTCAATCGACTTCTTTAAATCGCTAAATAGAAATGTAAATTGGCTAAAGAAAAAGAACAAAAAATAACTTGAGTAAAGTGAATGGAGTAAAACAAAAATCGGTTTACAAAAATCATCAACCTACTAAACAACTACTTACTCTAGATGCTCTCATATAAGTTTGAAAAAAAATAAGAATCAAATGCCAAGCATCATAAGTTAACAAAACATAATAAACTCAATCAGATGGCACCACCTACCAAAATCATTGTTCTAAAAGTTCATTCACTAATAGCCTAAGAATATAAACATGAGACTATTAATAACCACACAACAGATGTTTTCGGTGGTGCGCGGTGTTGCGCGCGCTCGACAAAAGTACAAAGCACAGTTATCAACAGCCAATAAAATAAAATTGGTCTACCTCTGATATGAGCATCTCCAATGCATATACGCAACCTTTTAACATTCAACCAAAACACTAATCCAACTCAAGAGTGGTAGCGGTTTCTGCCATCCTCTCTGTTTGTAGCACCCAAAAAAAAGAAGCCTCGTGAAGTACAAACAATGCAAAAGATCAAGAACCAACTGTATGTAATGACTTTTTAAGCAGACTTCAACCCATATAAAATCCTCACACTTTTTAGTTTATGGACTTCAATTTATTAATTTGGGCCTAAAAGAAAAAGCTATGCTAATATTTTTATCTTGGCATTGGATATGAGACCAGAGACCGTGTAAACGATGCGAAGCTAACATACCATTGAAGAAGCATAGATGTAAAATACCACTTGGTTTCGGTGTGACGGTGTTCCGCCTCATGTGGTTGTGGTGGTGTCGACGGTTGTTGTGGCCTTGGTGGTGAAGCGACGGTCAGACTACGGTTGAAACAAAAGTGTGTTTCAAGTGTTGGGTTCTTTTCGCGATGGGGTGTGTGTTCTCCTTGGTCATGTACTGCTACACACCGGGACACACTAACCACAAAATCAACCGACCGGTAAGACCAAAACACACACACATACACATACACATACATATATAAACACATATATAACAGCCGAACATTTCATCTAGCAACTGGAAGGCAACCCAAAAATACAGAGACCACTGGCTCAGCCGACCGGAAGTGAAAAAGAAAACAACAGGTAGACATTTCATCGAGCAACTGGAAGGCAACCCAAAAAACATGAAACAAAAAGAAGAAAAGCCTGAAGAAAAGGCAGAAAATTATTGACCAATTCAATGCAAGCCTACATTTTCTAGTACTTTTTTTTATCTTTAAATTGCATAGACAATATGTTTTACGTCATTTGGCTTGTGGCGAACTAAAATTGTCATGGGGTTTTCTACACATCAGGCCTTAATGGATGATTCTAGTTCAGTAACATGATAAATTCAATCTTACAAATGACTTTCCTAAAGAATTTGTCAAAGACTTCAGTTCCACAAGCATATGAAGTAAGAACTAAGAAGCATGTTAAATCGATTAAAGCCCCACAAAAAAAAATCAAAAACTATAGTCTATAGGTAAGCTGAACCTAGGGAGGAGAGGAGGACCGTAAGCGTCCCAGGAAACCCTAGTTCAAAGTTCAATAATTAGATGTAGTTGTATAACAATAACGTACCTTTCTTAACGCGTGTGAAGAGAAGCATACCACTGAACCAAAGTACCGCGGCAAAACTGATACCTGATGTCGCCTAAAAATAGATAAAATGGCTCAATTATGGCAGGAGTTGTAATATTGAAATGTAAGTTTGAAATTTCATTAAAATCAATTATGGCAGGAGTTGTAATATTGAAATGTAAGTTTGAAATTTCATTAAAATCAATTATGGCAGGAGTTGTAATATTGAAATGTAAGTTTGAATTTCATCAAAATCATTTACATAAAAAAGTAAACCGACAACGAAAAGGTTTGCATAATACGTGTCAATACAACAAAAATTGAAATCTTATGGACCATATCTAATTGCACCAATATCTTGTGATGATTAAATGAGTTAACATGACAGTGAACCTTTCCTAAAAAGAAAATGTTGCAATTTTTTTGGACAACTTAAACATGGAAAATAATGCAATGTTGAATGTCCTAAAGATGGGACGCATATTATTTATGTGTTTATGTATACATAAATAACCCTACACGTACTGTTAATGATGACATAATGATCTCAGAGAAATTAGAAACTCATCTCCAGCATCCAGACATCACACAATATCCAAACATAAAAAACGGACTATAAGTCCAGACGTTGCATAATAGTTTAAAATTAATCTGTCATGGCACCACCTCAATGACCGGATGATCCTAATAACCAACCTTAACTTTGACAGGTATTCCACATTGCCCATAGTTCTACGCAAACATGTGTAGAAAAACAACGTTCACACGCACTCAAATGAAAATTATATAATTAAGCTAACAAATCTTGAAATTTAACAAAACTGCACTAAAAAACTTAAGGTACCACAATTAAGCAATAGCATCCAAGAAAGCTCGTCCAGGCTGATGGTTGGCAAGAGGCCCATGGCACCCAAGAAGCTGCAATACAATAGAAGGCATGTCAGCATAACAATTCAGACTATACTAATACAATCAAGATCAAGATTGTTTAATATGAGAACCAAAGAAATGCAAGACGCTAAACAAATAGATACCTTGGCATTAACACCATCAGAAACAATACGGTTCTCAAATTTCCTTTGTAGATAGTCAGTACGGCTAAACTTGGTGAATCTCTTGCAATAAAATTCATAAAAAATTCCATCTTTCTCAATCATGTAAGAACCAACTGTTTATTTTTCTAGCAACTGTAAATTACTTGTTACTGCAACAATTAGATTTTTTTTATAACTGACTAAAAACCCACTAAACAAAAAAAATTAGTTCAAGAGTAAAAAAAAAATCATTCTGCCTGTTACTTTAGCCATAGCCAAACCAATTAACATAAGCGTATGCTATAAAGTAACAACAAATAACTCTCACTGATAGGAAAACGGAAGCTGTTGGTTCAGACTTCTCTAAACCAAAATAACTTGTAAGTCATAATAACCAACCGATAAAGTGTGAAACAAAGTAATAAAAACCTGTCGATCCACAAAAAGCAGGCAACGCCTGAGATGAGCAAATCTAAACAACAGCGGGACGGTTTTGTTGCAGAAGAAAGCGACGGACGATCGGCAGAGGAAGGCAATGGTAATGAAGGGTTGGTACGTGTGGAGAAAGATGGGTGGTCTTCTTTTAGTCTGATATGTGTGCAGCCTGACCCATCTCTGTCGTTGTCTCCCTAACCACAAAACTGTCGTCACCGCCAGATTAGGGTGGCCGGCCAGAGAGGGGTTTGAGAGAGAGTGAGAGCTGTCAGAGAGAGAGGTGGAGAGAGGGAAAAAGCAGGTTGGGATGGGTGTAAGAGCTGGAAGAAAACATGAGGCGGTGAAGGACGCGTGTGTTAGCAGAGGAGATGCCAGGTTAGGGTAGCGTGGAGAAGTTTGGTTGGTAAGCGTGTAGAAAAATTAGTGGAAGAAGTACTATTCAAATACGAAGGTATGTGAATATTGTATAATTGATATGAATATCAAAGTAACATATAACACAATAATTAGAATACAAAGTATTATGTTTAATATCAAAATAATCGTATTAATTAAATAATGATTAGAAAGTAAATTTAAAAAGTAGTATAAATAAAAAATTATGACATAACCCGATAATTAATATTACCCTATACTATTTATAATAGGACAGCTTTGGATGGGGTAGTGGATTTTAATAATCCCAAGTTTCACCTGTTAGCTGATATCCCTACTTCAAAAATTCCTAATAATAATCTCAACTTTCAAACTTTTGGCCTCTGGTAAACCTTTTTTAACAGAGGACTAACTGGGTTAATTTCTGTTGACATGGATGCTGACTGTACTTGCTGACATGTACAACTTAGATGACGTGACATTTTATTATTATTTTATCCTTATAATCCTAATAATATCTAATAATAATAATCCTAAAAATCCTAATAATTCATCAGATTATAACAACAACATCGATCATAACTTAAAACCATTTCCTCCCCAAAATCAAACACCCAAACAAACAAACATCTAGGGTTTATCCTTCAAAACCTAAAACCTAAAAACATCGATCAACGACATTTCTACTCCCAAACACAATGGCTGAAGATTTAATCTACGTCAAGCTTTGGTATGGTGGTACGATTGACATTTCTACTCCCAAACACAGGTATGTGAACGGTCAATCTAAAAGGGTTAAGATAGAAATTGATAAGTTATATTTCTTTGAGTTGATGCATTATGTAATGGAAACCGAATGTTATGAAACTAAAGATTTCAACTTGTATTGTACAAACCCTGAAAATGGAGTCTTGAAAAAGTTGGTTAGTGATAGAGATGTAACTGGGTTGGTGATGATGGTTAATCCAAACCAAGTTATTGAAGTATTTGCTCAAGATGGACCAATCATAGGAAGCCCAATTAGAAGCCCAATAGGAAGCCCAATAATCAACCCACCAAGGTGGTCAAAATCTACAGTGAAGAGGCTTCCAACTAAAACTTCAGCTAAACCTAGTTCAACCCTTATTAAAGCATGTGCTATAGTTGAACTGTTTGCAGAAGATAAGGAACTGTTTGCAGATGATAAGAAAAAGGAGGCTGATAAGTTAGATATTGAGGTTCAAGCTGATCAGATTGATTCTGAGGAGGAGGCTGATAAGTCAGATTATGAGGAAGAAACTGAGTTTGATATTGAGGAAGAAGCTGAGTTTGATATTGAGGAAGGTGAGAGTGATTCTGAGAAAGAAGCTGATAAGGTTGATACTGAGGAAGAAGAGGAATTTAGTTACCCTTACTCAAATCCATTTGGATATCTTGAAGATGAAAATGATGATAATGACTCAGTGAATGATGATGTGATTAGTTGTACTTCAGATAAAGATGAGTTGTGGAAAGTCTCAGTTGAAGCCTCACAACAAGCTAAAAAAGAAGATGCGGAGTTAAAAAAGGCTTTGTTAGCTGAGTGTTTAAACAAATCTGCTAATGATGAAGTGGCTGATATAGGTGGTTCACACACTAAAGATAAGAGTAACTATGAGGATTCTGATGGAGATGTGAAGACACCAGGTGCGAGTGAAGATGATGACATACTAGGGACCAAACACATAGACATTGTTCCTGTTGTTGATGCAAAAACTGACTGGAAAAAGTTTGATTGGGTAGTTGGAATTAGGTTCCCAACAAGAGAGGCATTCAAGGAGGCAGTTAGACAATATGCTATTGTTAATGGTAAGAACCTTAAAGTTCCAGTAAGTGATAAAAACAGAAATGGACGTGTAGGTGTGAGTTGTGTGAAAGGGTGTCCTTTCAAACTATATTGTTTTTTTCACCAAGGGAAGTCTTGTTTTATGTTAAAGAAAGTTACAAACAAGTACAACTTCCAAAGGAACATGTCTAAGAATAGACAGTTAACTGCAAGCTTTTTGGCAAATGAGTTCTTGACTGTGTTTAAAGCAAATCCAAACTGGCCTGCTAAAGAGATACAGTTAGCAGTTAAGCAGAAGCATAAAGTGTTGATATCAAAATGGTTAGCTTATAAGGCTAAAGTTTGTGCACAAAAGAGGCTTCATGGTTCAATGAGAGATCACTATAGCAAGCTTGGGGTTATATTTGGCAGCTTTAAAGGAAGCTAACCCTACTTCAACATTTGACCTGTTAATTGTCCCCCAGGGTTTGTTAGTGCAGATCCTAGTTCAACACTAGAAACTTTTTGTAGACTCTTTGTGTGTTTTGATGGTGTGAAGAAAGGTTTTTTGGCAGGTTGTAGGAAAGTTTTGTGTTTAGATGGATGTTTCCTTAAAACATTCCTAGGAGGTATGTTGTTGGGTGCAATTGGCAGGGATGCAAATAACAAAATGTTCCCAGTGGCATGGGATGTTGTTGAAGGTGAAAACTAATGACTCTTGGGAATGGTTTATGGACCTTTTAAGGAAAACATTAGAGGTTAAGGATGGTGGGAAGGGATGGACACTCATTTCTGATCAAAAAAAAGGTATGTCTTTTACATTACTTTGCAACTGTTTTGTTTATTTGTGTCATCTAACACTTATGTTCTTTGAATGCTCCAGGGTTTGTTAAATGCAGTTATTGGTGTGGCCAGAAGCTGAGCATAGGAATTGTGCTAGACACATCTATGCCAATTGGCATAAGAAGAACAAGGGTGATGACTTGAAGGAGATTTTCTGGAAAGCTGTCAGGGCTTACAATGAACCTGAATACAGGCAAGCACTTGAAGAGATGAAAGACTTATCAGCCTCTGCACATGAAGAATTCCTTAAACAAAACCCAAGATGCTTTCTAAACAATCACACTACATGTGATGTCATAGTCAACAATATGGCAGAAACCTTTAATGGTTACATTATTCAACCAAGATTTAAGCATATCATCAATATGTTAGAGGACATCAGGGTAGTAGTTATGACTAGGCTCACTACGTTGAAGAAAGAAATGGCTAATGAGGATGTCATTGTGTGTCCTAAAATACAAGAGAAGCTTGAGCTAGAGAAATCATGGGCTTACCATTGTGAGGTTTATCCATCATCATTGAATATGTTCCAAGTAAGGGATTATGATGACGTTTCTGTAGACCTGATCAAGAGAACTTGCAGCCGTAAAAAATGGGATTTGACAAGAATACCTTGTAAGCATGTGTGTGCTGTAGCAGGATTTTTAAACAAGAATGTTGAGGAGTATGTTGCTAACTGTTATCATAAGGACACATTCATGAAGACATATGAGTACACCATTCCACCCTTGCCTAGTGAGAAATACTGGCCACTTGTTGATTTTCCCTTGGACCCTCCTCCATCAAGAGTCAACCAGGCAGACCAAAGAAGAACAGGAAAAGGGATCCACATGAAAATCCTAAGAAAAAAGGGAAGTTGACTAAGCATGGTTCTAAGATGAGTTGCAGTAATTGTGATGGAAAGGTACATAACAAGGGAAGTTGCAAGAATAAGGGTAAAAGACCACTTGAAACTGGTAGCGGTAGTAAGAATCCAAGGGGAAGGCCAAAGAAGCCAAGAGTGCAAGCTAGTCAATCAACAGAACCTAGTCAAGTTACCCAACAGGCCAGTCAAGGTAGTCAGGATCCAAGTCAGCAAAAGAAGTAAAAGAAAGGCCACTTTCAAATTCAAAGCTTAAGAGGATGGCTAAATGATGCTGTTTTATGTTTATGCTGTTTTAATGTTTATGTTGGTTTAAACTCTATGTGTTTTGCTACTTTGGTCACTTATGTTTATGTCTAGTATGTTTATGTCTAGTATGTTTATGTTGGTTTAAGTATGTTATGTTGGTTTAAGGGTCATGTATTTTGGTACATTAATTGCAGTAATGGTTTCATGGCTTGTTTATGTTACAGTTTGTGTTGTATATTGTTCTAAGTATGTTGCAGCTTATGATTATTGACCCATTTGACTGTTTTGACATTAATTGCAGTATGTTGCAGCTTGTGTTGATTATTGTTCATGGCATGTTTGTGTCACAGCAGATAATTGACCCATTATGTATTTTGACCCATTTGACTGTTTTGATATTACATTTTTGATAGGTTTGGGGTATTGACCCATTATGTATTTTGACCTAGCAGATTATTGTTCATGACAGTTTTTGATAGGTTTGGGGTACTGACCCATTTGGTCTAAAGACTATTTTGTGTTGAATATGGGGTATTGACCCATTTGGTCAAAAGACTGTTTTGACAGTTTTGATAGTCTTGGGGTATTGACCCATTTGGGGTATTGACATGGTTTGTTACACAACATTCACCAAAATTTGCTGTGCACATATGACATGTCTAGTATGCAGAACACATTTAACATTGAAAACAACTACTAAACCATTAAATAGAGGCTTACATTACATAAAGTCAAACAAGTACAAAGGTCAACCATATTGCCAAGACAACAACTACAAACCCTAACACATTTTCCCTACTTAACACATTCTTCTTTATTGACAAATTTTCTTTCAATCTTGTATTCTCCTCTTGCAAAATTTTGTTTTGTAACTCAAAATTTTCCATTTTCAACTCTTGATAACTGGTTACAGTATCTCCCAAATCTTTTGATCTTAGCACTTTGTCTACGTCAGCCTTCCACATAAAGAACTTGCAATCACTCCTCTATAATAACCAATAAATAACAAATCAAATTTGAAAGGGGAATGAATTAGATGTTCAAATTAGAATAACTTACCGGCCATAGAGGGCATCCATAAAACTTCTGCCCGATTCGTGAGTTGTTACGACCTACAATTCGAAGGATTGCAACCTTGTCATGGTTGAAATAGACATTTCCATCTAAATCAAGTTTAAAAATTTTAGGGTTCTTGTATGGTTTACGCGAAGAAGATGAGGATGAGCTCATTATGTGATTTAGGAGTTTGATTTTGATGTTAGGGTTTTGAGTTGATGATCTGTTAGGGTTTGTTGGGTGTTTGATTTTGGGGTGTTATGGTTTTTTTTTGATCATTTATGTCGCTATATAAACTGATAATAAGGATAAAATAATAATAAAATGCCACGTCATCTAAGTTGTACACGTTAGCAAGTCCAGTCAGCATCCACGTCAGCAGAAACTAACCCAGTTATTCCTCTGTTAAAAAAGGTTTACCAGAGGCCAAAAGTTTGAAAGTTGGGATTATTATTGGGAATTTTGAAGTAGGAATTATTATCGGCCAACAGGTGAAACTTGGGATTATTGAAATCCAATACCCCATCCAAAGCTGTCCTATTAAATCATGATTTGATTTTTTAACTGTTTGTGATATATGGCAACAATTATAAGAACCCAATATAATTAATAGAGTTCACAACTAAGATCGTCCTCACTCATGAACTGAACCATGAGCTTTGTTATTTATTGTCATTTCATCCAATTTGCTAACTCCGTTTGTTTATTCTGTTAGTTTCACAACTAAGATCGTCCTTAAGATTTGGCCAGGTTTTGCTTGTTACATCTAAAAGAGGTTTATTTTATTTATATTTATTATTTTTTTACAACTGGACACATGAGCTTTGTTATTTATTGCCATTTTCAATCCATTTTGCTAACTCCGTTTGTTTATTCTGTTAAGATAAGGGACATTTTGTCCCGTTATCTATTTTTTTGTTTCTTTATAGTTATTTCACTTTCTTTTTATTCTATTCTTCCTCTATCTATATTTCTCTCCGTGTCTAAAAAAACTAACCAACCACCACCAGTCTACTAATATCACCAGATCATCTCAACTAATCTGATTTCAGGGAAAAAAATATTAAAATATCAAATATAAAATTTAACAAATTCAGTAACAATTTTGAAGCTTATGAGCAAAACATTTGGGGAAGATGAAGACCCAGGTTGCACTTTCGACTCAACCATGCTCAATTCCATCAATAACCTCACAAATTCATCATTATGATATATGATTTCATCATAATAATATAAATTCAATAGAACACAAACCTAAAATTAGATATAAAACTAAACGATGATGATGCTTGAGACAAAGGGTTGCGAAGGGCTGCTACAACGAAGATTAGGCCACAACGACGACGAGTGGCGAATTGCTACGGGAGGAGCAGGCCGCGATGAAGAGGTGACTCACATAACATAAAAAGTAGCGGGCATAAAACCATGTTAAGCAGTTCCGGACAACGACTAATACAAGGAAAAAAAGCGTAAAGCAAATACACAAACTATTAACACCAAGTGACTCACATAACTAAAATGTAGCGGACGCATGGGTCGTAAACCAGGTTAAGTATTAAGAAAACAAAGACAAAAACCGTGCTAAAATTTTAAAACAAACCGCATTAAATGACAAAGCACTAAGGACAATCTAATGAAGTACAAGGGGTTACATAGAAAATTCAGAAAAAAAACCAATAAACCACTAAAAAACAAATATTCTACAGGACAAAATGATCACTATTCCTCCAAATGTTTCAAATTAATATATATACTAACTACTAAAATTTGCTCACGCTACTTGGTGGGAGTTCAGTTCGTACCGGTTGACCGCAACAAAAAAAACCAAAAAATAAAGTCTGGTATGTCAAATTAAGCAGTTCGTTTTGAAATCGCCTTTGAAGTCAAAATTTAGGTT
>JAUTDX010000825.1:0-57500 GCA_030844895.1 Ambrosia x helenae
TGAAGGAGTTCTACCTACATTGCTTCGATCCATGGATTTTCCTTTAATGACATATAAAGTGAAGGCCCAATCTTTCTACTTGCCGCATTCAGTAATGTTTGAATATAGAGCTGTAGTGTCACAACCTCAAATTTTCCACCTGGGGGTTATACCGCGAGGCGCATGACATACCAGGATCCCATAGCCATAAGTCATATGAACGAACTCTAAATGCCCAAACCATTTAGTTCGTTTTCCAAAATCAGAGTTTAGTTAAGCTGCGGAAGCCTATACCAAATTTAAACATTTTTAAAACATGCGAAAAACAACGCGCCCAAATTAAAACCATATGAATGTAAACATAAAAGAATGATATGGTAAATTAGGTGTATGCCCAAGACCCCAAATGCTGTGAAACGAGCAGTGCTTCCTAATCGTTAAAACCGGAAGCTAACTATCTGCAAAAGCATGTATATCGTGTGTCAACATAAAGTTGGTGAGTTCACAAAGTACGGTAAGTAAAAGTGTAGGTTTCCCAAACCAAGAAAACAGTTAGGTTTCCCAAACCAAAAACAGTTAATCAATAACCAAAACCAAGAACCACTAGTTCAGCGTATGCCAAGGGTAGCTAACCATTCATGATAACTAAACAATGATATACCGAATTGCTATATTCAACGATGCACTCGCCCCGCGAGCTGGTTTTTGCTTCCCATCATTGCCTTATCAACAATGATAAAGTCTAAGGTCGTAGTTCACGCTCGGCTCCAGCACGGTGTGAGGTTTGTCAAACCTAATAGCACTATCAACTAGTAACCCGCTTGCCAACCCCGACAACTCATTCGGTAAATTGTGAAGGACTTTCGTGATAGTATGCAGTTTAGTTTTATCAAGGACAAAGGTGTGAAACTAGTAAAATCTTATTCACCTCGTGAATCCATGTATCCCAAAACCCGGGATAAAATGTAGTCCCTAACTAGACTAGAAAAGTAAGTAATTCCCAACCGGAAATTTAGTGTTGTCTCTAAACCCGAGACACATGCTTTTGAGAAAAATAGTAGTGAAACTCACCTTAGGTTGCAAGCAAAATAATCCAAACTCCACAAATAGGACGTACTACTGACTCCTATTACATGTGTCACTAAGTGAGTATATGTGTAATATCAATACCCGATATGACCCGTTTGTCCAAGACGTTTAAAAGTCAAAACGTGTATGTGACACCTAGTGATTCAACATGCAAAATAAACCCTTACGAACCCGTAGGTGAACATATTGATTAACATCAGTTTTATACTTTGTATACGTCCCACATAAGTGTCCATATAATTTCATGTCAAATACATACCACATAGGACTCCAAATAGTCACGTAAACATACTCTACGCAATCTGCGTTTTCAGGACAGATTGTGTGCTGTGAAAAACAATTTATTTAAAATACTTAACAACGATTTAAACTCCCAAATTTTTACTGAATATTCTTTGGGGATTCTGACAACCCATATTTTTTTTTTGTCTCAAAACCAAACACAAAAAATTATGAAAATCCGTACAGCACAGCTATGTCCAGAAAGTTTTCACAACAGGTCAGTTTAGGAGAAAAAATTCCCAAAAATCGTGTATTCACCCAATCGGGGTGAATTCATTTGGAAAATGCTAATTTATTCCAATGTTGATCTACTGTCCAAATTTCATAACCTAACTCTTTATAGAACTCAAGTTATGATCGTTTAAAGTTGACTCAGTTTACAAGTTTGAAAATCTGATTTGGACCCTTCTTAAATTAAATTTCCCAAAACTACTCAAAACGATATCCAAATCAGATGATTTTTACCTATTATAAAAAGGTTAAGACCATGTATAACACAAAAATTTAAAGAAATCATCATGTCTTGTACTTTTAAGTCACGTAACAGACCCTACAAGTTGACTCAAGCATTCTGTACAGATTTTAAGCATGCAATAACCGTAGTTATAATCAACCATTCAAGCATATAATCGATCAAAAATGTCCAATCATCATTATACAACATCAACAAGATATAACCTGATCATAACCTAGCAAGATTCATCCATATATTATCATTCATAAACCTTAGAAATCTAAAACATCAAGAGAACATGCATGATCATGCAAAAAACACATAATATCCATTACATAACAACATATTAAAGAAGATTAAAACATAAGAGGATGAATATTATACCACAAGCACTTCAAAACCACCAACCGGTTGCTCTTCAAGCTTCCGAATGGTGTGTTCTTGAGCCTTAGCAGGTGTTTAGGGGGTTGATATTTTCGTAATAGGGCAGTAGGGGGCGATTAAGGTTGAGTTTAGGGATACATGGGCTTAAGATTGTTTAAATAGGTGTTTAAGTCGGTTAAGTCTCGTCAGCCTCCTGTGAGCGGCCGCGCGGAGAGAGTGAGCGGCCACTCACAGCTCCCCGGCCCGCTCCGGGTGGCCTGCTTCGTTGCACTGCATGTTTTCTGCGATGTTTTCGCTATTTTGGACATTAAAAAGTGTAAACCCATGTGTTTAAGACCCCACCATCCTACTGGTCCACCATTACGATTTTTATTAATGTTTTTGGTTTAAGTTCATGTAATCACGTACAGTTTGCACATAGTTTCACAGATATCTTAGAAGCACGTAATTGCAATCAATTAATTCACAATCTTCTAGTTTAACAATTCACCAACATCCGGGGTTCACTATCATGTATATCGTTTGGCAATTTCTCGAATTACCACTTCATGCAGTTATTCACCTATAACTGTGCAACGTGTGACTTATGTAGCTAACTCTAGTTAACTAGAATGCATAGAATGTAACCAGAGTTTAGTTAAAGTGAGAACCTAAAATTGCGGGGTATCACATGTAGCACTTGCACGAAGGTGCCCACGTGTCTACCCCACTTAAGGATTTCCAATAATGTTTTGCTGAGGATATATGTCATGGATCCTAGATTCAGGATGAGTTAGGACAGGGACACCCTCTTGCATGTTGTACTCAGAAAGATCAATTCTAAAATTCAAAATAGGAGCACCAGAAGAAGAACACGGACTAGCAACTGATGATGGCACATTTCCACTTGTACCTGCAGAAACAATGTTAGTATCAACAGTGGTATTGGACATTACTAGTTGGATCGGAAGAATTTGCTGCATCCGTTGGTTGGTCAGAAAGAATCTCTGTAGAATCAACAAAGTCATCATCATCTGACGATGTTAAATCTTTTTCTTCAGATGCTTCCATGAAAACCACTTCTTCTTCGCTGTTCGGAGTTGCTGCAGATGGCCCTGGATCAGAAGGAGCTAAAGCTGAGGAAACAGTGATCGGACGCACCCAGTGAAGAACTAGTAGCATTTTCACACTCGTAGTACATTTTAGCAATAGCTTCTTCTACTATACCATCAAGACCGAATTCCGCACATAAACTTACATAGTCAAACATCTAGCCGGGTCCTGTACCTTGAGGATTGGTTGTGTATCGCTGGACATCGAAATTCATCCATTCTTCAACACACCTTGTGCGAGTATTCCAAACCCTCTTTTTAGGAGTGGCGTACCCAACAAAGAATCCTTTTTTCTGCTTTTTCACCGAATTTCTCATTGTCAATCATCACACAGAGCACCAAAGGGTTCAAGGAATTCAAGATTGGGTTTGTGAAGATTGAGTACCTCATAAGTGGTCTTCCCAAACTTCTTCACTGTTAGGACTCTGTTCAGTGTATAACATGCGCATGTACGACTTCAATCCAAAACATCACGGGAGTTTCGAGTCATCCAACATCATCCCCCTAGCAGCCTCAATCACGGTCCGATTTTTCCTTTCAGCTACACCGTTCTGCTTCGGGGTGTAATGTGCACTGAATTCCTGATGGATACCACGTTCTGAAATGAAAGATTCCATAGCTTGATTCTTGAATTCAGTCCCGTTATCGCTGCAAATCCTGCGAATTTTTTTTGTTTATACATGGGTTCGAGCTTAGGGAGCAAACATGTAGATCCGAATGTCTCACTTTTCTGTTGCACACAAACCACCCAAGAAAATATAGAATAATCATTTTTGATAACCGAACAGTAAAGATCCCCACAGTAGCTCTTCCTCTTCACTGGAACCAAACAAATCCTATGATGTTTTTCAAGCGTAGTAGACACTGAATTAATCTTCTTCTTGGGGTGAGACTTCTTCTTTTGTTTTCCCTTCTTGCAGCTAACACAGATGTCATTCAGATGAAAATATTTGACCGACACACCATCCACCAAACAATTCTTGTCTAATTGGTTCATCTTTCTGAGGTGGATCGGTCCTATACGTCTGTGCCACATGATTGACTCTTTCTCTGTAGCTTTCGACAAAAAGTATGTAACCTAGGCAGACTTTGTGATTGCTTGGAACATATCCAAAACATATAAGTTGTTGATATGCCGTCAATTTATACATATAAAAGCCCCAATTTAACTCCCATTTATATATGTTTTTGGCCTTATACACGATGAATTGGTACTTATTTGGTATCTTTATGATTACAGGTATTAAACGGTGTTCATGAAGAAAACCAGATCAAAAGCGAACAGTTTCTGCACAATCTGCAGGTGTCGCACTCCCGTGCGCCCTGGTGGGCACTCCCATGCAGACGCAAGCACGGCCAGTGCAGACAAGAGTGCAAGTCATTTCCTCATCAGCACTCCCGTGCAGACCCTCTGCACCCCCATGCAAGCTCCCAGATATTTTCAGAGACCAACTTGACCCACGTGGCTGACGTCATAAAGTGCGCGGCCGTGCAACAGATGTGCACGGCAGTGCGAGATCTGTGAGCTCTATAAAACAGAGCAGAACGTCATTTTTAGATTATTGGGTGATTTTTTGGGCGATTTCTAGGGCTCGTCAACTGCTGTGAAGCCGATTAACAAGCTTGGGAAGAAATCCAAGTCCATTAACATCATCCAATCCATCATAACCTTGCTTGTTTATGGTTTGATTCTTGACCTAATATTATATCAAATCTAATTTTGAAGCTTTGTTATGTTGTTATGATTAGTATTTGTAAACCTACGGGTAAAAACAATAGTATATAGTAGTTTAAACAACCTTTGTATGTTAAAAGTATTTTGTATGAATTTGGTGTTCTTCGTGTTGAATCTTGATGAACATGTTATGAGCAGGTTTTATTATTGTTAGATTCATGTTTATGTTCGTATGGCTGTAATGATTATTGTGTTGTGTTAGTCGGATACATGTTGAAAAAACCGTTCGATTAATCAATCAGTAGTTAACTAGTTAACTTGTTGATCTGTTCACACCATGAATCTGTAACCGGGTATTGGTTTGGTTATAGTCTAGCGAATGATAATCATGAATGTTTATCGGCACGTAAAAAGGTCTTAATCGGCTTAATGGTGTTGTTATTAATCTTTGACACGATTGTTAATCTTTGTTAGTTGTTTTGGTAAAAATTGCGACCTTAGTAGATTTGTGTTCAAAGTTAGTGAAATAGAATAGCTTGTGTTATGTTCTACTTTATGCTAGTCTCGGTGGTTGTATTGTGTATTCGGTACTGCTTTCCTTGATTAGTGAGGTTAGAAAACTCCTAACGGATGACTAACTTATCTTTAAAGATTTGCACGAGATTATATCAATAGCTCGCTAATGAACAATTTTAGGTGGTTAACGTGTGTTATCGTGTTAGCTTTCCGAATAGTTGTCATGTTAGGATTCCCGAAAGGGATACTAATTGTCTAGAAATGGGAATGTTGATCTTGCGCCTTTATTTCATATGTTATGTAGTTGACATGTTCAGGTTGTTATTATAGTATATTTATATATATTTTGTATTTGGAGTCTTATATGTATATATATATATATATATATATATATATTTGCTATGCTTAGTTTAAATTAGAATAAATTAGTTAAAACAAACATTCACCTATCTTTTCTTACCGGTAAATCAGTGACAACGGTTCAGTACAATCGCTTCGCGCGCGTCCATGGATCGATACTTGGTTCTTATCTATGCTTTACTACATATGTGACAGGGTGCGCTTGCCCTTTAATGTGTGTTCTAATGTTAAGATTAAAGTCATTTCTATAAATTTAAAACCAAAAGCCGCGAGCGTGCGTGTGCATATTTTTATGTATGCTCGCGGCACATGAAGTTTTTGGCGCTGTTGCCGGGGATGCGACGAGCTTTTGGAACGACCTGAGTTACTCCTTTACAAGTTTTTGGCGCCGTCTATACTTGTTTATTTGATTCATTCATCTGTTTATAGCTATCTTTATTTGTTCGTTTATTTGTTAATATAATTGTTTTTATTCTTTATTTGATTAATTTGTTTGTTGATAAGTTTGATTGATTCTTGATTTGATTTATTTGTCCGAATTCGGACTAATTGTTTAATCTTTGTTCATATTGTTTTTCCTGTTTGTATAGTTATAATTTTTATGTGTATATATTTTTGTATATATATAATAGAAGTCTGGGTATGTTATGTTTAAATTCAATGGTTCGGATGCTTTTATAAAAGGTTTGGGTTAAGAAAATTTGGGAAATTTATTTAATATAAAAGTGGTGTTAATAAAAATAATTTTCTGTGAAAAATGCTTCCTTGCGATTCGCAAAGAAGCTGGGCTTATGGTTCCACTTTAAGCGAGTTCCTAATTACCCCAGGTTTTATCTTTTATTGTTCGCGATACGCGAACAGGATCACCAGAGTCCTTCGCGTGATGCGAATAGCCGCTATCTTCCGTTTTTAACTCATTTCATTGGCATCCATCATCGTTTCTATCTGTCAACTTCCGTTATATTAGTTTTCGGTGAAAAAGGTTGTTTCGCGCAAAGCAAAAAGACGGTCTTTATCTTGTTGCGACGCGCGAGCACCTTTAGTCAGTGTATCTACTTGCGCCACGCTATAAGGGGTCTATACTTCTTCGTGATGCGCGAGCGATTATGATTCCATTGAAAATTTTATATATTTTCATATTTGTATATTGTCATATTTTAAGTTTTGTTTTATAGTTTTTAGTATTTTAATTTTTGTATATCTTCATAATGTATATCTTCAGATTTTTAAGTTTAGTGTATAGTTTTTAGTATTTTGATTTTGTATTTTTCTTTTATTTTTCATAGATTGAGTCTGTTTTTTTTTCTTTCTACATTGTGTCAGTCTAATCATGGGATGGTCGATGTTCTTTTCATTGCTCGATCGATCTTCTCGCCCGTACTCAATCTCCATTCGGGCGAAAGCGATCTTAAAGAAATTCTTTTATGAAAACGACCATTCCAAGAAAGGCAAAGTCCAAGTTGGACTTAGTTGAAAGTTAGCGGGCAACGATTAAATCTTAACATTCAGGCCCGTATGACCAGGATGTGGAAATACTTGAATTCCACGACCGCGCGCCTAAACGCGTGTGGAAAAGCGAGTCAAGCTATCGACTCGTGCAAAAACGTAGCTTCGCAGGGGCATTCATGTCCTTAGCAACTTCATAATATCTTAACGACTTCATAATGTTTTAGATGTGCAGGGGCAGAAATGTCCTAATGAATTCATAAAGTTTTTAACTTGTTGTTTAGTTTGTTTTTAGTTTTTACAGGATTGATTCGCGCCAAAATGATTGTGTGGATAGTCGCTTCAAAATCGGAGGTATTATTGTACTAAGAAGTGTCGCGAAACAGGTATGTTGATTGTTTATGTCAAAACTGAGCGAGTGCAGGCGTTTTGAGGTGAAACTGCAGCAGAAAACACATCTGCATGCAGTGAACAACCTCACACTTAGAGTGAGCGGCCGCTCGCTGTGGTCTGTTCGAAAATCTGCAGGGGTATTCTAGGAAATTCGAAATTTTTGATAAAAACTCAACCCTAGAAACCTTTTGAACGGCCGCTCAGTAGTGTTTCACAACAAAAACCTGCACTTAGCTCTCAAGAACACTAACAAACCTCCCAATCCACCACCAATTTTCAAATCCAAGGTATGAATCTCCTTAGTATAAATTATTGTTTTCCTTCTTTCAATTTTAGGGGTTTCTTCATAATATTTAACCAAACCCTAAATTTGCATGATGGTTGGCATATCCAGTGTATTGTTAGAGTAGTATAATAATTGTAATGTAATTTAATCTTAGTTTTAAAGAAGGTTTGTTTAAGAAATTTTGAGGCTTTCTTCATAATTGTTCAAACAAGCCCCAAATTTCGGACGTTCTTTGATGTCTTTGTTTTAAATTCAGTGATGATGAATGCTTGGGATTTTATGTTAATGAGTTGTGTGCTTTGGAGCGCCTTTTAGCACTTTTGCAGGTACAAGGAAAAAGAGTTCAAGATACACACGAGCACTGAGGGCTGAGCAGGCACGACAGCGTCCTTGGATAACCTTCAGTTTGCTTCGACACTAGGGGAGTTTTAGTTTCTCTTCTTTGCACTATAGTTTAGCTATTCATAATGCTTTACTATTTTTTTTTGAGTCACATTGGGGACAATGTGATGTTCAAGTATGGGGAGGGTAACTATGTTAACTTTACTTAGCTTACACGATAGTCTAGCTCTTCATAATGCTTTACTATTTTTTGATTCACATTGAGGACAATGTGATATTCAAGTGTGGGGAGGGTTGTTAACAATATTCGCTTTGCTTGTCCCAAGTTATGAAAAAACTTCCACGTTTTAATTTTTGTGGCATAACACTTGAGCAAAAAGTCGCGAATTCTTCATAATTTTTGTAAATTAATATAATTGGTTGTGTTTTAGGAAGCATTAGATTTGATAAAAGCGGACAAGCCAAATGAAAAAATAAATAGTTTGATAAGCATGGTAAACAAAAGATTGACTAGCATGTTAATTTTTACACTTGTATTTCCCCGTTACGTGAGCATTCTTTTTTAGCCTTTTATTGCTTTTTTGATAGTTTCTCGCTATATGCGGAATATGAGTGCGCCGAATGGCTTACACTACTAGAAAACTTGGCTATTGTCACCAAAAGTTGCTACCTAAAAAAATGGTAGCAAATTTAGCAACCGATTTTACACCAAAATATGTATTATAAGATAAGGTAACTAATCGGTTGCAAATTTTGACACCGTTTATTTTTGGTGGTAAATTCGTGAGGAAAATAATAAGAAAGAATTAAAAAATAATAATTTATTAAAAAAATAGCAAACCTATTGAATTGTGACTACCTTAGCGGTAGCAAATTTAGTGACCTATTTCTTAAAGCGTAATGCACATATATATGGTAGCTAAACAGTGGTAAAATTTGAGACTAAATTGCTACTATATTAGCCACGATAAAACTAGGCTATTGTCACCAAAAGTTGCTACCTAGAAAAATGGTAGCAAATTTAGCCACCGATTTTACACCAAAATATGTATTATAAGATAAGGTAACTAATTGATTGCAAATTTTGACACAGTTTATTTTTTGTGGTAAATTCGTGAGAAACATAATAAGAAAGAACTAAAAAATAATAATTTATAAAAAAACATTATGACCACATTAGCGGCAGCAAATTTAGAGACCTATTTCATAAAGCGTAATGCATATATGGTAGCTAATCAGTGGTAAATTTTGCGACTAAATTGTTACGTTATTAGCCACGATAATTAACACTACGCCAAAATAGGCCTACAACCACACTCTTTCTAAACCTGCCACACTTTCAATTAAATGTGTGGCTAAAGGTCATTAGCCACATTTCCAAACCTTCTAGCCTACCTTTAGCCACACATTTTATTTATTCATGTGACTATTGTACACCAGTTCAAAACTTTTAGCCGCACTTTAGGAAAAAAATGTGACAATTAGTAGCGACACTAGAAAAGTGTAGCCAAATTTGATCCATGGCCACAATATTTGTTCGATTTTTTATTCATGTTACCAAAACACACAACTTTTGGAAACCTTTAGCCACACTTACAAAAAAAATGTGTCATTTAGTAGCCACACTTAATGAAGAAACAAAACTGGTAACTATAAATATTTTATCATCAATTAGATCCAATGATGGCCAGTTAGGCTCAAAGACGGTCAGTTAGATTCAATCATTGTCAGTTTAACCCAATGAAGGTCATTTAGACCCAATGAGAGTTATAGTTAATTAGACCCGATGATGATCAATTAGAACCAATGATCGCCAATTAGATCCAATGATGGTCAATTACACCAATGATGGTTAGTTGGATTCAATGATGGTCAGCTAGGCCCAATGATTGTCAGTTAGATCCAATGATTGTCAAATAGATCCAATGATGGTTAATTAAACCATTGATCGTTAGTTGGATCCATTAATGGTCAGTTAGGCCTAATGATTGTCAGTTAGATCCAATGATTGTCAAATAGATCCAATGATGGTTAATTAAACCAATGATCATTAGTTGCATCAATTAATGGTCAGTTAGGTCCAATGATGGTTAGTTAGATCCAATCATTGTCACTTAGACCCAATGATGGTCATTTAGACCCAATGATGGTGAATTAGACCCGATGATGGTCAATAGGCACAACGATGATCAATTATTACCAATGATGGTTAATTAAACCAATAATGGTCAGTTGGATCCAATGATGGTCAGTAAGCTCAATGATGGTTAGTTACATCCAACGATGGTCAGTTAGGCCCAATGATGGTTAGGTATACCCAATAATTGTCACTTAGACTCAATGATGGTCAATTAGGCCCAATGATAGTCAATTAGTTAGATATTTATAAAAACACACACATTCACACATACATAAAAGCTATTGTGATATTACTAAATCGTTGTCATCGATCAAATTATTGATTCTAAATTTTAATTTTAAATAAATATCAAAACTCTCTTTGCTCAGAATTACTCATAATACTTATCAATAAATCATATACAATGCATGTATTTTGCTAAGAAATTAACATATCTATACTATATCAATAATCAATAATCATATAATATGCATATATGATGGACAGGATAGTCATTTAACACAATTTTTAACATGTACAACCATTTGAAGCTTAGTGTACAAGCTTTTGAAGCAAAAAATATTAAAAGCGACCTTAAAACTTTTGAATTCCCGCTCATTTCTCTCTTGAAACTATTTTGAACCTGGTAGAGGACCAATTTGAAATTTAAATCAGCCCATAAATTAAAGAAAATCATCATCTTCCCACTCTTTTGTATTATCGCATAAGTGATAGAAATGAAAGAAAGAGAGAGAGAGAGAGAGAGAGAGGGTTCTGCCAGTGGTTTATGGTAAGGCTTCTCTGGTTAGAGTGAAAAACGAACCCTATTTCCTCTCAATTCTGTCTGTCGTCGTCGCCGCTCACTATTCAGATCGTCCGGTGGCATCATCCCCCTTTGATTATGTGCCATCATTATTTTACCCTACGAGATAAGTGTGAGTTTTTTTTATTATAATCTTGATTTTTAGGGCCTTTATGTGTGCAAAAGGGTTTCTTTGCATTTAATAGTTGTTTTTTGTATGTCTTTTATGGGGTTTGTGCGTTATATTAGTTTTAGTTCATAAAACGTTGGCTACAGCATCACAATTGCTAATTTCTTTTCATTGGTATTACAACATACAATATGATTGTGTATGCCAGTCTTGCAGTTTGTCATAACACATACACCTGTGTTCACGAAGCTATAGACAGTGAATCCTACAAAGGAATGTCAAGTCCGTTAAGGAGAAAATAGATTTAGACTGTCTTTAGTAAATTTATCGAATGATATGTGTGTTTTATAATCCAATGCTTCGGTGATGTTATTAAAAACATATCATATGGAGTTAATTATAAATTGAAAATTAATCAAGTTTTTAAAATTAATATTGTAGGTCGACTTTGTTAGCTAATTTTTTTTTCTGCACGCAGTTCATTTTTGTGTTGTCTTACAGAGGGATTCCGTCGGGCTCACGAGTTAAAACAACGAGTTATAGTTTTGTTTGCAAGCTATGGAACAACAGATCCGACTTCAAGATGGTATTGTGATTTTTTATCTTTTGTTATTCATCTTTGATGTGGTCTATAACAATGTTAGGCTTTTTAAATAACAAAAGGCTTATTTCTGCATGTTCTATTTTTGTGACAAACTACTATGTTTATATGGAGATCGGTTATACAGTAGCCCAAACCAACCTAGCGACCCAATATATGGAACCTTGGAACCAGACCCATGAAACCACTAGAAAATGAGCCGCTGCCAAGAACGGTTTGGTTCCGGTTCTGAAAACCACTGTAATTTTTAATTGTTTATCTAATTTCCTTTTCTGCTTGTTTGCTTACTCTTTTGTTGTCCGTGTAAACATACTACTACAGGGTGAAAACCATATACCTTCCTCAACAAAATCAGGCCCTTGGAGAAAGGTTAGTAAGAATCTTGGTTTACCTATTACAATCTCAATTCTCATCCATGTTTAATATGTTTTGCAGATTGTGGTTGGATTTGTCATTTATAATGCTTCATACTATGAATGTCGCAACACTCAAGTAATATACTAGAACTCTTGACTAGACGTGGCGAAATGGTCAAATTGGGCATATTTTCTAACATGAGCTGGTTTATCTATTTTTTTATAATTATAAATATCAAATGAGTTGGGTTGGGTTAACCAAAAACATATTTTTATCCATATATATATTGTATTTTGAGCTATTCTTTAGGATTGAACTCGAGCTCAATGAAAGACTTGAGGGAGCTTGAGTTGCTCAATTCAACTATGACTTGTTTGCAGCCCTAGGTTCTCTCTTCCTTTTATTTGTAGGAAGTTATATTTACCTGTGGTAAAACATAGTCTACCTTTATGCATTTGAATTGTTTCCCATGATTGTATTTGTTTGGTTTGGTTTGTGAAACTCACTTGACCCGTTATTAGTTTTTGTTAATTCCAACTTCTTGATTCTATTCATTGCTTGTTTTGTAGATTGAAAAGTTGAATTTGGTTATCAAAGAGCTTGTTAAGGAAAAAGATAAAGATAAAGATAAAGAAAGGTTCAAAGGAATTATTGCGGGCTTGGTGGCTGAAAAAGAAAAGGATAATGCGGATAAAGAGGCCATGCACAATAGAATTGCACAAATTGAAGCTATGTTAAAAGATACGGGTCGAAATAGGCTATAAACACTTAGACATGAATGTTTTGAAGTTTTTCATGGATAATTTTGGTTATTTGATGTTTCTATTAGAGTCTGTTATATGATTTTAAAGTTGGAAAAATTGTAACAAATTTGTTTTATATAATTTGAGATTTTGTATTATTTTGCTGTTTTATATAATATAGTTTTCTTGAAATGTAATTTAATTAATAAAGCAGGAAAAAAAAACATGTAGAAAAGCTAAATGGTAACAAATTTTCAATGAAAGTGGTGGTTAAATGGTAGCAAATTTTTCAATGAAAGTGATGGCTAAATGGTTACAAATTTTCAATGAAAGTGGTGGCTGAATGGTAACAAATGTTTTTTATGAAAGTGGTGGTTAAATGGTAGCAAATTTTCAATAAAGTGATAGCTAAATGGTAGTAAATTCTTAATCAAAGCGGTGACTAAATGGTTGCAAACTAAATGGTACCAAAACGGTTACAAAAAAAGGTGTAATTTTTCCATAAAATGGTGTTTAAATGGTGGCAAGATTGGTGGATAAATGGTACCAAAACGGTAGCAAAAGACCTTCCTAAAACATTGTAGGAGCGGTAGCAATAATTTTAACCGTTTTCGTGGTGACAAAAATATGGTAGCAAAATACAATAGTGGTAGCTATTTGGTGACATTAGGGCAACAGACATGGGTGTTTTTGCTACCGCATTCTCGGTTGCAAAATGGTAGCTACAGAGCAATTGCTACCGTTATGTGACCGAAAATGTGGTGACTATAGCCTAGTTTTCTAGTAGTGTTATGTGATTTAGAACTTGTTAATAGCATACTTTTCAAGATCATATATATGTAGAGTTGCATGAAAATGATTGAGGCATTTAGGATACCCTTTTGAATTAAGCCTTTTCTTTCGTTTATCCGTTTCCCGCACCCAAATGTTATCCACTAGTTAACCATGTTGAGCCGATATCCGTGTTTTTTCTTACTTAACCCACCATTTCACCACTAAACCAAATTTAGCCTTTTTCTTTTAAACCTTTTGCGTTGGAACTTGGTTAAGGTTATTGTTTGACTCGTTTTATGTTATAGTTCATGTTCGGCCATTTAGATCCCGTGTTTTGTGTATATTCGTGTTATAGTTATCAGTTGTATTCAGTATTGTAAGTAAAAAAAGCAGAAAAATCCAGAAAAATAGTATACCCTAAAATAAGGTACGTTAGCAGAATTTGAGCAGTTTTCAGTGCTTTAAAGTTAGAATTTTGTGGTTAGCTCAAAGTAAATAAAGTCGCCTATGTTCGCATTTGTTTTGTATAGTTCGCATTTGTTTCTATTTAGTTAGACATAACCGCCGAGTTTTAACCGTTTTGTCGCTATAAATATCCATTCCACATCCTTGACCTTTGCCAATCATAAATCATTACAACCCGCAAGTCCTCTTGATTTATGCATTTCTATATATGAATTGGTAGAGATTAGATCTTTTAACAGGCATATGATATCGCACAAGTCATTGTCTAGGCGTTGAGAGTTTACACATACACAATTCATATGTATGATCCACAAATAAGCCGAGTGTGTGTGAACATTGTGAGTGGTGTAAAGATATGCATGCTTAGCCGATTTGATGTTAACCATTGCTTTGATTTTCTGTATATGTTTCCAAGTGCTTGTCGGTTTGAAATCTTTGATCATGTCTTTTGACAAACCAACTATTAGCTTTCTGGTTTGCTACTCGTGTTACCATTGGGAGTGTTGTTGAGTTTTCTATTGCTTGGGGACAAGCAATGTTTAAGTGTGGGGAGATTTGATATGCGTCAATTTATACATATAAAAGCCCCAATTTAACTCCCATTTATATATGCTTTTGGCCTTATACACCATGAATTGGTACTTATTTGGTATCTTTGTGATTACTGGTCTTAAACGGTGACCATGAAGCAAACCGGATCAAAAGCGGACAATTTCTGCACATTCTGCACAATCTGTAGGTGTTGCACTCCCGTGCGCCCTGGTGGCACTCCCCGTGCAGACGCAAGCACTGCCAGTGCAGACGAGAGTGCAAGCCATTTCCTGATCAGCACTCCCGTGCAGACCCTCTGCACCCCCATGCAAGCTCCCAAATATTTTCAAAGACCAACTTGACCCACGTGGCTGACGTCATAAAGTGCACGACCATGCAACAGATGTGCACGGCCGTGCGAGCAGCTCTATAAAACAGAGCAGAACGTCATTTTTAGATTATTGGGTGATTTTTGGGCGATTTCTATGGCTCGTGAACTGCTGTGAAGCCGATTAACAAGCTTGGGAAGCAATCCAAGTCCATTAACATAATCCATTAATCCATCATAACCTTGCTTGTTTATGGATTGATTCTTGACCTAATATTATATCAAATCTAATTTTGAAGCTTTGTTTTGTTGTTATGATTAGTATTTGTAAACCTACGGGTAAAAACAATAGTATTTAGTAGTTTAAACAACCTTTGTATGTTAATAGAATTTTGTATGAATTTGGTGTTCTTCGTGTTGAATCTTGATGAACATGTTATGAGCAGGTTATGTTATTGTTAGATTCATGTTTATGTTCGTATGGCTGTAATGATTATTGTGTTGTGTTATTCAGATACATGTTGAAAAACCGTTTGATTAATCAATCGGTAGTGAACTAGTTAACTTGTTGATGTGTTCACACCATGAATCTGTAACCGGGTATTGGTTTGGTTATAGTCTGGCGAATGATAATCATGAATGTTTATCGGCACCTAAAAAGGTCTTAATCGGCTTAATGGTGTTGTTACTAAACTTTGACACGATTGATAATCTTTGTTAGTTGTTTTGGTAGAAATTGCGACCTTAGTAGATTTGTGTTCAAAGTTAGTGAAATAGAATAGCATGTGTTATGTTCTACTTTATGCTAGTCTCGGTGGTTGTATTGTGTATTCGGTACTGCTTTCCTTGATTAGTGAGGTTAGAAAACTCCTAACGGATGACTAACTTATCTTTAAAGATTTGCACGAGATTATATCAATGGCTCGCTAATGAACAATTTTAGGTGGTTAACGTGTGTTATCGTGTTAGGTTTCTGAATAGTTGTCATGTTAGGATTCCGAAAGGGATACTAATTGTCTAGAAATGGGAATGCTTAGTTTAAATTAGAATAAATTAGTTAAAACAAACATTCACCTATCTTTTCTTACCGGTACATCAGTGACAACGGTTCAGTACAATCGCTCCGCCCGCGTCCATGGATCGATACTTGTGTCTTATCTATGCTTTACTACATATGTGACAGGGTGTGCTTGCCCTTTAATGTGTGTTCTAATGTTAAGATTAAAATCATTTCTATAAATTTAAAACCAAAAGCCGCGAGCGTGCGTGTGCATATTTTTATGTATGCTCGCGGCACATCAGTTGTTCACCTATGGAGCTGACATAATAACCCACTCCTCTGGTATCACGAATACCGGTTTCAGAATAAAACAAGCAGTGTCATTGAATATAGCTGAAAATTTCTTCTCACATATTTAGGATGTACTCAGCAGGTTATGATCGATCTGTTTCACATAATTGATCCGATCAAAACTAACTATCTGATTCGACATATTTCCTTCCATCGTGATGTAACCCCCTTTATTTCCAGCAAAGGTAACATATCCTCCATTGATGTTCTTGATATTGAATAGGCGCGATAAGTCACCTGTCGTGTGCTCGAATGCTCCACTATCAACAATACAAAGACTGCTAATAGGCCTCATGGAAACATCCTGCACGAAGATTCAAAGATCAGATGGAATGGGGGACCCAAGCCTTTACGGTCTGGGGTTGTCCATTAGCATCAAGCATAAGGATTTCCATCCACTCTCCCTATGGTGTGGAAGAAGCACGCATATCAAATGGAGCTTGTGGAGCTCTGCTTGAACTGCTAGAACTTTCAAACAGATAGTCACTTGCTTCCGGTCTCCAAACTTGTTCAGGCTTAGCCTTGGCAGGCTTTAGCTTGATCACTTTGGAAGGTGTTTTAAGATGAATTTTCGGGCTCACTGGTTTTTTTTTTTTGCCAAAACAGTCTCCTTTGACTTACCCTTAGGCTCCCCTTAGATGATCATCTCTTTGGGTATGCCTTTTGGGTGTTGACCTTAGCAGGTTTTGTTGATGCACCCTCATCCACTTTTTGTTACCTTTTTCTTGCTTAGGAATCACTTTAGCGGCTTGCTTTGGTGATTCAAGCGCTTTGTTTGATGAGGGTATATAGTTCTTAGCAGTATGACCCCTGCGAGGTCTCAGATATGGACAGTTTGAAACTATGTGTCCGACCTCTTGGCAGTCAAAACATGTTCTCCAATTCAGATTGATTATGAGATTGTGACAACCGCCATTTTGCCGATCAAAAGTATTTTAAGTGACAAACATGTTTTTATAAAAAAAACATTTTGAAAAACGAAAACACATGACAAAGTTGATAAAAAAAAATGTCGCACTTAAAAAAAGACCTATTTTTGGAAAACCATGTAACTGTGAACATAACTATGCCTTGTGTGAAAAGGGAAAAACAAAACAAAGGTGGTAACACAAAAGAACCTTGGGATCGTGTAAAAAAAAGGAAACTTCAAAATTCTAGTCACTCATCAAAACAAAAACCACAAACCATCACAGTCAACATTATGTAGCCTAGAAAAAGCAAGTGTTGATGGTGTTCCATCTTTGTACACTAAAAATGCAGTCATACGAAAACAACATGAAACCGAGAAACAAAAAACGTACATAAAAAACACATGACATAAAATTAAGGGGACATGTGTGTGGAAGAAAAGATCACCTTGTACGTAAACATCGTCGGGATTATCATCGAAGTTGTCGGCTGACAAGTTATTCGGAACGAGACTACGGGGTGGAAATGAAACTAACGGTGATAAACTTCCTAGCTCGCTTTGCATTGGCATTTGAAGTGGAGAGGGGATGTGAAAATCCATGAAGTGAAACAATGAAAAAAGATGAAGAAGATGTTGTAGTAGTATGATAGAATTGTGGGTTTGAATGTCATAGGATAATGTGAGGGTTAGTAAAGTGGTTTACAAATTGTCACAATGAAGGGAATGTATACACATAGGTAATGGGAAGAAAGTACACATCATACCTGATCTCTTAAGAGGTGTTAGATTTAGGTTTGGGAAATTACCTTTATGACCCTAACTAGTCAAAACTCTGTATTTCAGTTGTGTAATGTGGCACGATATTAACCACATAAAAAGTTTTCATGGTTTTCACTCTAAGTGGGGTTTCTTTATATGCTCCCACTATATATACATTATCTGTTAAACGAGGGACTAAATATTTATGATATACAAATAGAAATATGGCATAGTTAAAGCAATTTAGTTTTCGTTAACTACCTAATTTTAGATTTGCATCTATATATATAACAAATGAAAGTATGGTGTGATACATGGTATTAGGTTAGGCTCTCACACACATTGAGTGACACATGGCACTCCCTATATTTATAATTGTGTTAATTGATTTACTAAATTTTAATTTAATATATTTATATTATGTTTTCACAGTTAATATAATTATATTTTACTACAAAATTAGAAAAATATTATTAGACATACTTTGAGAAAGTTATTAATTAACTGAATAAACAATAGTGATTCTATTTTATATAACATAGTTATACGTTATTAACTTTGAATTTGAATCGCATACCATAAATTAACCCATTATTAAAATTTTGATCTGTTAATCTAAGTTTAAAACTCGTTTTGTTACGATGTCTGATAAATAATTATTAAGTTTTATTATTTTGGGCGTTATTTTAGATTTAAATATGCTCAGCAAATACATAATAATTTTAGATGTTTAAAAGTGTTCAAAAATCAAATACACAAGTTAATAATAACACAATTCAATTAGTTAAGCTTTTTTTATGATTTTCATATTGTTCAAGAAAATACATAAAATAAACAAACCAACATTAATCTATTTCTATCTATACTAATAAAAGACAACACATCCAGTACGTAGAACTCCTCATAAAGCCTTCCATTTTAGGTTGTTTCTTTACTTAATAATTATTACTTATTCAGTTTTTATTTGTTACAACTATATTTATCAATATAATTACTGAAATTCAGTTTAATATATATATTTTATGTTTTTG
Organism: Ambrosia x helenae; assembly: GCA_030844895.1. Lineage (NCBI taxonomy): Eukaryota > Viridiplantae > Streptophyta > Magnoliopsida > Asterales > Asteraceae > Ambrosia > Ambrosia x helenae. Next base: position 19,199 of record JAUTDX010000825.1, read on the forward strand.
TAAATCAATTAATATAATTATATTTTAATACAAAATTAGAAATAAATTATTAGACATAATAAGAAAATGTTTATAAACTAATTGACGTAATCTTTATTAAAATTATACATATATTATGATAGCCGTATCTATATGTTATTAAATTTAAATTTAAATCCTGTACCTTAAATTAACCTTTTTTTATATGTGGTATTTCTCTCTAAGTTTAACACTATATTTTTTACAATGTTTTGAACAAACAAACTAAAACAAATCAATCTATATTAATTAAATATTTGATTTAATACAATACTAAATATGTTTGGCTATTTTCGTATTATAATAACTTGATATATAAAATATATTTTATATATGAAAAATCCTTGTTTAAATCTTTATTGACTTTGTTTTTTTTTATGTTAGTTCAATAGAAAAATGCAATCTAAGTAAGTGGCCACATTCTTTTCATAATTAATTCGTTTCAATCTTTATTTTAATCCTATTAATTCAGTTAATCTTTTTTATAGTACATTCAAATTGAACGAATAAATGTCATTATATTTATGGGCATTGATGTTAGAAAAAATTATTATATACTCAATGTTAGAAATAATTTGGCTTTAGAAGAAACTTGATATCAAATTCCGAAATGAACGATACTCGATTGGGACAGTTTAACGGGTGAGGAGATATTTTTAAATTAATTTCATTATTTTATATCTTAGCCAAAATATATTTACTCTTATTAATTTTGATTTTGTTTTTGTTTTGTTGTAACTGCAGTCTACATGGTAACAACAACGGTATGGAAGATATATTTTGGAAAGTTTGAAAAAAGTTTTACGTGAATACGAATGTTTTTTACAAGAAATTATTTAAGGGCTGATGAATATTTAATATTTTTTCGGTTGTAAAGGCAACTTTTTTATTTTAAATATATATATATATATATATATATAATTTAAATTGTTCAACTCGTGTATCACACGGGTACATAACCTACTAATAAATAAAACAACAAAAAAATGTTATAACCCATGTGATACACAATTTTTAATGAATTCTTTACAATAAATAAAACTGTAAATGGGAGTTTTCTTTTCATCTAGCGTGGAATAGGTTAAAGTAAGTCATTTCTAAAAAAAACTACACCTTAAAAAGCACCACCTCAATCATGTTATGTAATAGTTGCTTCTGGCTCTATTGCTCATCCAAACATCCATTCTCCCTTTAATATATATTTTTATTTTTATTCACGTGATTAAAAATTGTTGTTTTCTCATATCTAGTTATTTTATATTAGGGGTGTTCATGGTCCGGTTTTCGCAGTTTTTAGTTCAAACCGCGAACCAAATCATTAGTAACAGTTTTTTAATTTTCTAAACCGAAACCGAACCGTAGAACTTTTAAACCGAACCAAACCAAACCGTTAGAAACGGTATGGTTCCAGTTTGGTTTCACGGTTTGGGCTTGTTTGACCTTTATGTGTAAAGTTGTCCCGTTTTCGCAAAAAAAAAATGTTCAAATTTCTAGACGTCATAAAATTTCCCACAATGCTTAAGTTGTATAACATTAAAGCCTATCCAAATAGCTTAAAATGTAGTCCAAATATATAAAATTTCTCTGAATACATTGATACTTAGGTGTTAAATGTGATTGAAAATTTAGAATTTAGGAAAATAGAAAAACTCATCTAATGTGAAATGGACTTAGCATACTTTTGTTTTGCATTAAATTACTTATAGGTTGTAATAGATTTATTTTATTAATGTCTATATATAATATGAACCATTAAAAATACTAGAATAAGTTCTTACGGTCCGGTCCGGTTTTATACGATTGGTTTTCAGTATAAACCATAAACCAAACCGTTCATTGCGGTTTGAAAATATTGAAACCGACCGACTGAAGGACAAGTAAAATAACCGACCGTGAAACCAAACCAGTGACTGGTTTGGGCGGTTTCACAGTTTGAAACCGAATAATGAACAGCCCTATTTTATATACACAGAACACAATGCTAATTTCATTTAGTACAATCCATAAGTATAATAACTGAAATTTTAAGTCATAATAATATATCAGCTGTTAGTGTACTTTAACTTACTTTCTATTACAATTGTAATAGTAAAATTTGAGTATTTAGAAAGATAAGTCCATAAAGAAAACGATAATTAAGTTTTGTCGTGTAATAGAAACAAAATAAGAAGCTAATTGGATGTTTACTAATTTTCCACAACATGATCCATGTATGACTTTCTAGTAGTATATTATAAATGTTTACATTTAATTATAATTATTTATGGGTTCTTTTCATCGAGGATGCACATTGGTGATAAGCGAAACACTGGCAGGCCAAATAGTATGTGACACTATTTGCTTTGATGCGGTATAAGTAACCCCTCTCCGAGATACAAGAGGAGGATTTTCTGGCACAGGTAATGGAATAGAGTCACTATTGAGCATTAGGACTACTGAAGCCATTGTTGGTCTTAATTCATCATCTTCTTGAACACACAATAAGGCAATATTGATACAACGTAAGGCTTCGTTATCTGAGATTGAGTCCACTAGATTTGAGTCAAGTATCATGAATGGTTCTCCATTCTTCCACATACTCCATGCCTAAAAAGTAAAATGTTGGGGTAAGTTAACTTTACAGATCAGATGAGACTTAACGTATGAATGAAATATGTGTACTGACATGGCATAGAAGGTCTGTGTAACCAGGTTGACAGACCATAGTGTTTTTCTTTCCACTAAGAATCTCTAGAAGTAATACACCTAAACTAAACACATCGGACTTCACGGAGAAGTGACCATGCATTGCATACTCCGGTGACATGTACCCACTTACAAAGGCAAAATAGAAAAGGTCAAAATCATAGTAACTTTGGAAGTAAAGGTGTTATCTGTCGAGCATACCGTATAAAGGTCTTTTTTTGTTTAATGTCAAAGTTAGACAACTTACAAAGTTCCGACAATCCTATTTGTCATCCTTTGTGTTTGACTTCCACAAACAATCCTTGCCATGCCAAAATCTGAAATTTTTGGATTCATATCTTCATCTAACAATATATTGCTAGTTTTGAGATCCCGGTGAATAATTCTTAGTCTAGAGTCCTCATGTAGGTACAACATCCCTTTAGCAATTCCTCTAATTATTTTGTAGCGCGTTGACCAGTCCAATTTTGCTTGTTTTGTAGGATCTATAGATTATGACAAAATGTTAAGATATCTGTAAACATGTTAAGATATACTTGTACTTAGAAACAGCACAGTCCACTTTAAAGATTATTTAACAAATAGTTATGTAACAATAGAGGTATGTTATTTTGTGTATATCGTATCATTATTTACTAAATATTTTTCCCTAGTTTCTACCTTTAATTTAAGAATGATTGTTGTCTATTTAAGGTCAAGGGTTCAAGGCCTGTCAAATGTGGATTTAATATATTTTAAGCTGTTAAAAAAATAAATAAAACTCCTAGTTTCATGGAATAATCAAGATAGAATTTCCATAATCTGATGATATTTTGCATTGTTGTTTTAAAAATCCTTATGATTTTTTTTCTTACGTGTCATTTTCTTACGTGTCATTCCGTCTAAAAGGGATGAAAATTAAAAAAACACCCCTGAACAAAAAATTGTCCTGCTTTTGATATTTCATAATCTACTGGAAAGAATATATCTTCTACTATGTTCCTCTCACTTTGGCTTCATTATTAATTTTAATGAGATTAATAGTATGTTGACAATTACTGATTTTAGTACTTACTACTTTGTTCTTGTTTCTTAATACAGGTATCACTTTTTGTGTTTTCTATGTACTATGTTTTGTATGAAAGAAAGGTACTTGGAGGGGAGGTCTTAACATGAGGACTGTAGTCTCTCTATCTTCTTGGATAGAGGAAATGGTTGCCTAATTTCTACCCATCGCCAACCCATCCAAATATGAGATTTTACTATGTAAGTTTATATGGTTGTTTATTATTTTGATGGTGCTCCTAAATTGAGTCAAAGTTAAATGGGCTTATGCATCGTTCAATAGAGCATCCCCTGCAATATTTATTGTCCTTACTAATCCAACAAAAATATGTTGCTTTAAAGGTAAAGCCAACATAGGCTTAAAATCACTTTAACCCTCCCTTTCATGCTGATCTCCTAAGTAATTTTGGTATAATTTCTACCAGTGCATGCCTTATTGTCTATCTTCTATCTCACAAATTGTTTCTTTCTTTGTTGATAATTGCAGGATATCTTTGATATGGTCCTCTCCTAACTCGTACCTACACTTCTTTTTTGCTTACTCATGTGCCGAGAATTACACACGTTCACACGTTTTACTTACATATTTTCACCTGTTTTCCATCAAAATCATGTCGTTATCTTAGTTTTATAATGATTTATCTTTCTTTGTTGATAATTGTAGGTTTTGAGGTCGATGAGTGAAAAGAGAAGAAAAACGGCATACAAGGCAAAGAATTGAAGACTTAGAGAGATGTTTTAGATGCAACATGGCCGTGCACGGCCGCGCACCTGTCCCGTGTCAACAAGTCAATATTTTCAAGTCAGCAAGAAGCAAAAAGTCAACAGCACAGGCGTGCCCACCAAGGTGCACGGTCGTGCTCAAGTCAACGCGTATCCAGGAATGTTCCAGAACCGACCAAACTGACAAGACGGTTGCATGAACGGATGAGCACAGGCGTGCCCACTAAGAAGCACGGGCGTGCTTACCAACAAATCCGACAGCACCTACGTGCAAGTACTCTACAACAGTACAAGGTGTCGTGCACGGCTGTGCGACTCTTTGAAGCACGGGCGTGCTCCTGATGGAAGACCTATAAATAGAGAGCTCAACTCCTCACTTTGGCATCCCTTAACCCATCATATTCTTCACCTTCTACATGAAGTTTCAGCCCATAAACACCACATTCGAGAGAGAAACAACACAAAATCACCCAAAACCAATAGAAATCTCCATACAACCCTCACCATGTTTTATACACGAAACCAACCTTGTGAGCTTGTTGTGTCAACCATGCTAGGCTAGATTTCTCTTGGTGTTGCTAAGGTGATGATGGAACTTGGTATGAAATAAATAGTTTATTTTTGTTTAAAGTGGTGTTTTGTGTTCTTAACATTTTTTTCTACTACTTCTTTGTTTGGCGAAATAATTAATAAATCAAACTAGTATTTAGTCTTGTGGGTGTTTTCATAGGAAGTGGATAGACTTAGGAGTGTACTCGTGGCGTGTAAAAACCCATTCACTTGTAAGCTAACCTAATTCCGCGTGTAGTGATTAGCCCATTTGTGGATAAAAATATACACACTTTGTGGCTTAATCCTCAACTATCAGAATCTCACTTAGGGTCAGTACGGTCTTTATACTTGTTCCTAGTGTTAAGCCAAGACTTGGTTATGTGACTTAGCTTCATGGTCTATGCGATAGCTTTGGCGAAAACCAAAAATTAGTGAACCCGTATTGGAAGAAAACGGTCTATATTTTTCTTCCATTACTATATTGCCACACAATTAGTAATGGGCCAATCACTTTTTGAAAATTAATTAATTCAAGTAGGGGATGAGCGTGAGCAGGGAAAGCCATGACTTCTCTATGATGTCAAGTGCTAGTTTGTTCGGTCATGCTCCAGCCGCCGGCAAGTTATTCATAAAAGAAACTAGTAGTTAAATGTCAATATCGCAACTTTGGGTGATGGGTTTTCTAGGATTGGGTGCACATAATCTTGGTTGATCCGCCCTCACTATTGATAGGTGAGCTTACCGGGGTAGGGAGACCCTCACAATAACATTAAGAACATGAATCGTTTAGAGTCTAGTGTGGCTATGCCTAATTTTTAAAGAAACCACTTAAACAATAGTCTACTATTATTTCATACCAGGCAACATCAGATCACGAATCAACACCTTTGTTTTGATATTTATTTATCTTACGGTTTACAGCTCTCATCTACTTTTCTTCTCGAAATTAAAAAAAAAAAACTCTGTTGGTAATTTGTAAGAAGCTGAGTAGTAAAAATCGTTTCTTTGGATTCGATGCTCTGTTTGAATCGTTTAGAGTCTAGTGTGGCTATGCCTAATTTTTAAAGAAACCACTCCAACAACATAATCCCAGCCATTGCATGATATTATTCCCATTTCTCCAACCACCACAACTACTATCACTATTTTTCATCCATAACAGGTTTTCCACCTTTTCCTCCTCCTTGTTCTTTATGGAGACACATTCTGTTACCACACACATTTGGCATTTGCCTAAGTCTTTCCCTAGTCATGTCCTCTATTTAGAGCCAAAAATAGCTTGTTTGGTGTAATGTGATGCAAACATAAATACTTGCCCTTTGCTTTAAGCATACCAGACCATAGTGCATGTTCTTCCTATGTCTTTAGAGGTGGCATGTTTTAGAAAGTCTTTCATCAAACTATCAAGTTAAGGGTATCTACTAAGACAATATGTCCCGATTCAAACTAATGATTAACCCCTTAGTAATTTACATGGGTTTTCTATTCATCAAATCCCTACCCTTGTGATGGAGTGGAAGACACAAATGTCTCTTGAGGAAAAGGTTATAGGTTGGCCTCTAAAAGGTTGTAAAAAAATAAGTGTAAATGAGGTGTCACTACTAGAAAACTGGGCTATTGTCACGAAAAGTTGCTATCTAAAAAAATGGTAGCAAATTTAGCAACCGATTTTACACCAAAATATGTATTATATGATAAGGTAACTAATCGGTTGCAAATTTTGACACCGTTTTTAGTTTTTGTTAATTCCAACTTCTTGATTCTATTCATTGCTTGTTTTGTAGATTGGAAAGTTGAACTTGATTATCAAAGAGCTTGTTAAGGAAAAAGACAAAGATAAAGAAAGGTTCGGAGGAATTATGGCAAAAAATGGAAGCTATGTTTACAGTTGTGGGTTGAAAATATGCTATAAAGACGTAGACATGAATGTTTTGAAGTTTTTCATGGATAATTTCGGTTATTTGATCTTTTAGTTAGTGTTTCTATTATAGTCTTTTATATTCTTTTAAAATTGGAAAAACTGTAACAAATTCGCTTTTTATAATTTGAGATTTTGTATTATTTAACTGTTTTATATAATATAGTTTCTTCCATTGTAATTGAATTAATAAAGCAGGAAAGAAACCTGTAGCAAAGCTAAATGGTGGCAAATTTTCAATGAAAGTAGTGGTTAAATGGTAGCAAATTTTCAATGAAAGTAGTGGTTAAATTGTAGCAAATTTTCAATGAAAGTGGTGGCTAAATAGTAGCAAATTTTCAATAAAAGTGGTGGCTAAATTGTTGCAAATTTTCAATGAAAGTGGTGGTTAAATGGTAGCAAATTTTCAATGAAAGTGGTGGTTAAATGGTAGCAAATTTTCAATGAAAGTGGTGGCTAAATGGTAGTAAATTCTCAATGAAAGCGGTGACTAAATGGTTGCAAACTAAATGGTACCAAAATGGTTACAAAGAAATGGTGTAAATTTTCAATAAAAATGGTGTCTAAATGGTGGCAATATCGATGGCTGAATGATATCAAAATGGTAACAAAAGACCTTTCTACAACATTGTAGGAGCGGTAGCAATAATTTTAACCGTTTTTGTGGTGACAAAAATATGGTAGCAAAATACAAAAGTGGTAGCTATTTGGTGGCATTAGGGCAACAGACATGGGGGTTTTTGCTACCGCATTTTCGGTTGCAATATGGTGGCTATAGAGCAATTGCAACCATTATGTGACCGAAAATGTGGTGACAAAAGCCCAATTTTCTAGTAGTGTGTGAGTAATTAGCCATTCAAAAAAAAAATGTCAACAATGCTCTATGCCATCTTGTTTGCCTTAGTCATCCTCATAATGTTTATCTTCGTCAGGAGGCTTGGTATTAAGCAAACACTCTACACTTGGCTTTCCATGCTCTCTTATATTTTTCCTCAAAATTTTTCAAAAATTTAATACGTAATATGTATTGACCTCCCCCCTCGCCCCCACCCAACAAAAAAAAATTAATAATAATAATAATAATAATAATAATAATAATAATAATAATAATAATAATAATAATAATAAATATTTTTGAGTCCAATCCATCCTGATTTTTTTCCTTAAAAGTTTTAGTCTATAAGCCTATACCCTAGTACACCTAAATCTAATGCCCAATATGGCAATAAGTTCATGTTTTTTTTTAAAAAAATCTAGCTGTTGCCCCTAATTTCCTAAATCTTCTAACCTAGTTGACGTCAACAACTAAGCTCGCCACTACCATCGTTGTTTCTATGTTTCATCTCTGACCTAAACCTTTCAATGTATACCTAAAATCTAGAAGGATCGCCCTAGGCACTCATGGGTAGTTTGCCTAGTCTCAAACCAATCAACCTTTGCCATGTCAATTTCATCCCAAAGTACCCTACAACCACCAAAACACTGACGGGACCCTTAGATACTTTCCTTCGAACTTTTTTTTTTCATTTAAATAAAAACAAATAATAAAAATACCTTTATATTAAGAAAACACAAACATTCCAAAAAAGACAATTAAACTAGAAATAAACACAACTTAACAAAAAATATAAACCAATATGAGCGCAACCATAACATTTGTCACACCGAAATGTGGGAAAATTCTGCATTGTGCCGCCTTTAGTATTTAATTTGGGTGATTACAATGGTCACGTCTTCAAGCGTATCAACACCCTCTTCCTCCAAGGTTCTTCGATAGTAAACCTGGGATCACTCACATTTCTTATGGAGATCGTCTCACTTCATGTGAATTGAATTAACCGAGTGGTTAGATTCACCCACTAGAAATTTGAATTGAGCTAGTACACAAGCCAACAAGGAAGGAAACAACGATGTCGGTGAGACGTTGACTTCAATTTAAGTTGTGACCAAGGCGATCTACTCCTCTTCGATCCAACATACACGATTCAGTCGAATAAATGAACGATTTAAAGGTGAAAATTGGATGTTGATGATTTGGTTGGGCCATGATAGAGCAAAATGGGTTGTAGTAAATAAATGGGATGAGAATGGTGGGTTTTTATAGTGAAATAGTAAAAAAAAATGACTGTTGAAAAGTCAGAACGGTCGCTCACGGTTGGTCAGAAAGATCAAATTCCAAATGTTGTAACAGTTGTAGCTTGACATGAAGTAATTGAGCTGCAAACTTTTGGACGTTGCCAAAGGGGTGGCACGGTGTTGCCGTACAGTAACGGTAACCAATTACCCTTGCGGTGGAGCATCCTGCTCCCTTATTTAGCAGCCAATACCGCAGTAGAAATTCAATATATTATGTTTATTTTGCAACAAATGCTTATATCTCTTATATATGCACCTAATTTGGGATTTGGCAACATTGATGTTGCCTATTTTTAGTTAATCTAGGTCTCTATCAACTAACAAAACATGTTGCATGGACCAAAAATATACCCAAAAAAGGAATCTATTAATTAATATATATAAAAGAATTGAATATTGCTGACGTGGTGTGCAATGGTGGCTTCAACCTCTCCATGAAACTGCCACGTGTCATCATAATTGAAATATTTTAGTGATTTTGAATTATTTCAATTTTTTAATAAAAAAAAGAAAAAGATAAAACCGTAAAAGAGATTGAGTTATTTTAGGAAAAAAGAATTTAAAAATAAATTTAAATTTCTCTCTCTCATATTTCCTCCCATAATTTTTAAACGTTAATATCTTTTATATACGAGATTTTTTAAAGAAAAAAAACTACACCAAATTAACGAGCGTTTAATTATCTTTCCAACGAGTACCATAGTGCTATATAAAAAGCGGAGAAAAAAAAAAGACTATTTTTTGTGGGGTTTCGTTCATACAGAAAAAAAAACACAAAGTGTTCAGGTTATTCATTAATCATGTTTTTTCTTTTAAACCAGCTTCTTATCTACGATGTTGAAATTCAGCCCAATCGTCATGCTATCATTAGAATTTTACTCTTCTAAAGATAGATAGGTATACTTCATCAAGAGAAACTAGGAGAAAGAATCGTGTAACACTGAAACACATGGTATCACCTTATAGCAAGGTTATTTTTTTATTTATTTAATTACAAAAGTAATAATTATTACTATTAGTATTAGTATTATTAGAATGATTATATTTTTCAACCCCGGGACCCTCTCGGGGTAATCAGCTAGTAAACCATAAAGGAAATTTAAGATGTGCTCATGTGAACTATAAGACTCGGAATATTGATGTCGAGTGGTAAAATATTCTCTAATTTAATACAAGCTACATAAATGTCGTTTATCTGGCGACCATATACCTCATTTAATTACGAGTGACCAATACCATTTGACAAAATGGAATCAAAATTAGGATGATTTCAGAGTTTGTGATTATGAAACTGAGACCCTGAACTAGTGTGCGATAACTATTCATTTTTTTTTTTTTGTAAACCTTTAATTTTTCATGATAAACTTTAATTTTTATAGTTAATTTTACTATCTTTAATTACGTATCATCAGTAGATGGTAAAAGCTCATTTTACTTCAAATTGATCTAAAACTCTTGTTTACTATGTTGGAGGATTGGAGGCTAACCGAATAGGAAGAAGTCAAGACTATGGTTGGCAACATATTCATAAATCAGGATCTTCTCCTCTGCATTAAGGCAAAATCCCAAAAGTCTGACGAGGTTTCTGTGTTGAAGCTTGGCTAGCAATAAAACCTCATTCTTTAACTCCAATAAGCCTTGTCCCGAACCTTTGGATAGCCTCTTCACAGCTATTTTTAGACCACATGAAAGAGTTCCCTGTCATTTAGCGAAAGGAAATTTATTAATAAGTAATGTATGTATCGCTTTGACATGTTCGACTTATAGATTAAAAATCTCTTGTTCTAGAAACGGCGAGTAGACAAAAAATTCTTACCTTGTATACCTCACCGAAGCCACCCTCACCTATTTTATTCTCACTTGAGAAATTGCTTGTGGCTTCTTCAATTGTGCCCAAATCGTATTGTAAAGATTGCTCACTTATCATTGCCGTTTCATCTATATTTGAACATAGAAAATGAAAATATAGTGAAAGATTAACTTCTCCGATATTTTCTACATTAGTCTATAAAGGCACACGAAGAAAAGATGTTAGTGAAACGTACCACTGAATATTTTATCTTACCCCCTCTGAAAACATCAGTTCAAGGTTTTTTGTCTTTTGCTTTGAAAAATAGTGAATATTATTGATGTAACAAGTTAAAGGGTACAACTAGTGAAAATGTTTGGTTGGTGTAGATAAATCGATAGATGAATATGTTGTAGATTTAATTTCAATTTAATTGTTAGATGGTAATTGTTTTTTTTTTTTTAATTTGCATATATTCTGTCCATTTATGTTTTTGGTGGCTGTACATATTTTGTGCTAGCATCTCATCTAGCTTCCTTTGTTAGACCATGTGTAATGGTCTCGCGAAAAAGACGTTAATTATGACCATTTTGACGTCCCTTTCACCCAGGAACACCGCCCCCTCCTTGTTAAAGGGGGGCGTGAATTGCTTCCACGCGAAATATTTCGCGGATGGTGAGGTTTGGATCGGCCACTCAAGACATGTCTTCATTTTTATATTATTTTTCTTTTTTTAATTCAAATTTAATACCAATATATATTTACCCCCACACCACACCGGTCACCACACCACTACACCCCTAACCCCTTTCACCCACTAAGTGACCCCATATTGCCAAGTGTAAAAGGATGTCCCATTCACCCACCATTACACATGGTATTAGAATAAATATTCTGTTGGCCGTTAAAAGTAAAAAGAGAGAAAAGAAAGTATGCTAGGTTTTTTGAATAAATATTTTATTGGAAAAAAAAGAAAGAAAATATTTGGTACTTACCAGATTCATCTTTCAAGTCACTACTTGTGATTGTGCGACGTTGCTTCTTGACTACCAAGAAATACCATACGGCCACAATAACCACAAGAGAAACAACGATAGCAACAATTGCTGCCACTATTTTTGATGAGCTTTTCTTTTTCCCTGCGTGTAATATGTGTAAAGAGTAAAGTTTAAGTTACAAACTTTTCCATTGGTTTCCAAGAAACATCCCTCATCCAATTAAATTGAGTCAAAAACTAAATGCTAATTTATGATTACTTTTTGTGGTAAGGATGCAGGAAAAAGTAGTCAACCTCTAAAAGTCTAAATATAATATGTATAATTAAGTAAAAAAACAAATTTTCCAATGAAACCATACTGGTTCTCACTGAATAATTAAGATTAACAATATCTTAAGAAATACACATTAAATCAACCTGAATTTGATGTCAAACCTTCATCTTTAAATTGTAAGAACTCATAGATCTCAAATCTAACATTGCAACTCGCAGCCAAAACTCGTGCCCCTTGTCTCCCACTACAGTTCTTTTCCAAACGACCGATACTCACTTGAAGACAATCTTTACAATCAGAAACTGATAAATCCGGTGTACACTGAACGTACCCATAAATCTTTACGGTGTCATTGTAGGGTGATTCGTTATGTGCATACAACTTTTTCGGATTAGTTACCGCTCTATTCGCTAATGAACCCATAAAATTCATAGCAAATTGCCAAAACTGATCTTGTTCCGAAATCCGATCAGAAATATTAACTTTGTTGCACTCTGGTATAAAAATGTCTGAGTTCATCACCGAGACCATTGAATAGTTGGCATAACGTAACATGCAGTTGTCGCTCCACAACACTGCTGCTTTCGACGATGGGCATGTGTTGTTTATATCTCTACGTGCGTTAAGCAAACAATTACGACAGTCGTTTGGGACAAGATCAGCCCGACAAAGGTAGAGGGCATACGCTTTATCCGGTGCAATACTTCCACTACTCTTGTTATCGAATTGGTGATCATTGACATTGGTATCCGAAGCGAGTGAGTTAAGGACTTGTTCGAGATTTGAGTAATAATTGGTGTTGGTTATGTGTCTGGTAGTGTTTAGGTCACAATAATGTGTTTGAAATTCAGCTGCAGTGGCTGTGTATATCAGAGCAGAAATCCAAACAAAAAGAAGTGAAGAAAACATAGTTGGTGAAAGGCTTCTACGCTCTTGTAAATAATATTAAATATTATTTTGGACATAAACATATGTAGAATAATATTGCAGGGGGAACTTTGAACCATATATAGGAAGGTGGGTTGGATATGTACTAAGTCGTTATACTTATCATACATCTAGAACGTGTTACACTAATAGTTTAGAGTTGACAATAAGAATATTATTATAATTACTTTTCATAACAATAATTCCTAGATTTTATAAGATAATACACAACATGTACCATGCAGGATTTACATTGTCAACTTTTTTATTACGTTACACCAATTAGCGGTCACGATGTTCCTTCAGGGACAATAAGAAAGTTATTACCATAGGAAGTTTATTTATCTTTATGAAGACATAGTCTATTACATTTAACTCCGATTTTGTTCCAAAATACTAATAAAATCTTATTTCTTGCTGCCTCACAACACTACTAGAAAAATGGTATTTTGTTACAAAATTTTCTTACAGAAAAAAATACGTCACAAATTTTAACAAAGTTGTTAGAAAAAAATGCGTCACAAAGTTGTTAGAAAAAAATGTGTCACAAATTTTCATACATCAAGATTTATGACGCATTTTCAACAAAAACTTGATGTTAGAAAAACCCTCGTCGCAAACCAATTACTACAAATTTGTAACACAATTTTCAACGCATTTGTGACGAAAACATGGTGTAGGAAAGTTGTGACGCATTTTCTACGCAATTTCCTAAAAATTTGTAAATACATTGTGTCGCAAAGTTGCTAAAAAAATTATAGATTTTTTTTCGTCACAAATGAGTAGCAACTTTGTTAAAATTTGTGACGCATTTTTTTTCCGTAAGAAAATTTTGTAGCAAAATGTCACTTTTCTAGTAGTGCAACGATAAATTGGAAAGTCATTCCGAAATTGTTAAGGAAGATGTATCACGTGTTTTGGTAAACATGTCCGTTTTTATCATTAACTTTTGGGTGGGACCTACCAATAAAAAACAAAATGCACACGACAATAAAAAAACACAAATCTACAGCACAAACACAAAACAGAATGTGTTATTTCATTTGTCCATTATGTTATTTTCGTATGTTTATTATGTTTTTTTTACAGTTCATTTATATTTATTTCTGGACATACATTTTTTCACTTTATATATTAGATTTGTATATTAACAAAAAAAAACTTATAGGAGATAAACTAGTAAGAATATAAAAATGTAATATCTACATGTATGTTATGTGTTGACAATAAGAAATAGAAAATAACTAGTTTTTATCCCGGGAGCGTCCCGGGTTGAAATATCTAATATGACATAATAAAATATCTAATATGACAACATAATTAATTAATGACTTGCCAATATATTATTATTATTATTATTATTATTACTATTATTTATTTTAAACAAATATCTGCCATAAGTTATCATATTCTAATAAAAAAACGAATCTCTGCGCCGGGGTATAAATCTAGTGCCATTACAAAATATTATATAATGTCAAATGAATTCGGAAGTTTCTAATCGATCATTATAAAAAGAACTAACATGAAATAAGGAAAAAAAGTTATTTATTGAAATATCGAACGCATTAGTCTAAGGGTTATGTGATGCGTTAAAAAATTCATGGGTGTATGATCGGGTATATAGTTCGGGTATTTGGGTATGTAGTTTCGGGTAATTGGGTCGAGTATCACCTAATCCAATGCCCGACCAAAAACCACAATTTTTTTAAACTAATCCCAAACCTGACACAATACCTGTCGGATTACAAAAAATAGTCAATTTTTTCTCCGTTTTTTATATAGCAATATGGTACTGGTTGGAAAGATAATAAAACGTTTGTTAATTTGGTGTAATTTTTTCTTTAAAAAATCTCGTATATAAAAGATATTAACGTTTAAAAGTTCTGGGAGGAAACATGAGAGAAAAAATAATAAAGGTTTAATATTTACATTTAATAGATTAGATATTTAATAGATTAGGTTAAACCATATTTATTCCTTTTTTTTCAATGGTCTAGAGGAGAGATTGTATATTATTATAACATGTAGTATTATTAGCTTTACAATATATATATAGATATAGATTTTTTTTTCAAAAATAATAACAAAATGTATTTCATATCTTTCTTTGACGTATGGAAATGCCAGTATTGGTTTTTCTTTTGTTTTTTTGTATTTTTTTTCAAACCGTCACAGTCTCAATTTTCTTTCATGAAGTCGCTTTGAATTTTCGTAGTATCAGATTTTAAGTTTATTAGACAATGTCACGATTGCCTAGTCTTTTTCAATTAAACAAAGAAGCCGTCAAAAACGAACATGCTCAAAGCAAAAGGTTGCATAACAAAAACACTACTCTTACCGAAGAGAAAGCCCAACCTAAAAAAAGCCCATTAAACAACCTTTAGAGAGCCTGCTTTTTGCACAGTTTTTAGTTCATGCCAATGATGATGGTGGCTGAATTAAGGAAAAAGATCTTATACCTTGATTGTTTGCCTCTTCTAAAATATTCCCCATCACATGATCCATGATTAATCTTAGAAGACAAAAGTAAAATTACACTAATTTTAATGTTATTTAACTATTTCGTGAAAATAAAATTAAAAGCGGCAAACGGTTAATCATGCATATGTGGTGGCTTTCATAGCCGAATAATAAAGGGGTAGATGCACCAACCGTACTTGTCTCGATTACTGAGTATTATGTGTCTTATGTCCAAACCTCGATGCAAAAATATGACTAAGTCAGAGGTTTCACTAATAGAGTCTCTCTATTCCTACGGGGTAGAGGTAACGTTCTCTACATCTTAAATTTCGCAAACCTTAATTTAGCATTGCTATTGGTAAGATTTACTAAGTATGGGAATGATACACTTTTAAAATGAAACTTAAAGTTTTGCTTTGAAGTATCTCTCAAATATATGTGGCAACGATGAACTTTATAACTGATAATATTTATTAGATATTGCAAATGATTTAAAATTAGTAAAATTGCTTCACACGTTGTGATGGAAATTTGGTCGGAATTTGTTCATTCATTATGGTTTCTGTGCCGTACCAGCACTTGGTATAGCAACTGAAAACGAAAATTTAAAAGTTACTGTCGAGATATGCCGAAAATAATATCGACATATATCTTACATCTAGAAAAAACTATAATACAACTGAAAAGCAAGACCTGAAAGAATGGGGCGATTAAATAAAGAATAACGTCAACTATCACACTGTTTGTTAACAAAGGTCGAGTTAACATACATAAACAGCAAAACCGAAAGTATTCATATGGTAACTTTTTTTAAATAGATGTATGAAAAAAAATATTATTTTCTCGTTATGATATTGACACTTGGTATTTCAATAGAAGTATAACGAATATGTTTGAACATTTGTCAACCACTTGAACTATTTATATTTTTATTTTCCCTTCTCTTTTTCAAATTTAATTATTGATACTTATAAAAATTGAGAAATTTTACGGTACAAAATTATATAGCGTACAAAACGTAAGAAGCAATGATAATCGGACACGTGGAAGCGGTTACCAAATTACCTCGTATTTTAATTTTCTAGAAGGTGAGGATGTTATAGACTTTTCTCCTTTTATATTCTATTTTTTGACTTTTCTCCAAAATCAAAGGACAGAAAACCCTTACACCATGATCATTCTATAATTTCTGGTTGAGTATTTGTCTAACTCGATCGATCAGTTATTTCGTACAAATTATAATCTAATCGTTTTATTCAGTTTTATCATTTTTTTGCTAGTTTTTATTAATTCTTTTTTTTCTCCATAATTTTTCAGATTTTAACGTTTTCACAATTTGCATTGACAATTTTGGATGAAGAAGCTGATGTTACAGTCAAGCCAAAAGCTAACGAAGATGAAGATTACATCTTGAATGATAGTTGTTGGGTTTTATGTTTAATTTTGTAGTCACGTAATTGTGTTTTAAATTAACTTTGTACATATGTAGTTGTGTGTTATGTTTTGAGATAGGTGATTTATATTCAGACCAGTAGTTGCGTATTATTTATTTCTATCATTCTGTTTTATATATAGTTGTTTTTTTTACAATTTGCGTATGAAGTTTTATGTATTTGCGTTTTTAAACTGAAGACTATTAACACCCTTTTTTTAAGATTATTATTTTTTTGTAGATATGTTACTTGCGTGTAAATTTTATTTCTACTTACGTTTTATGTATTTTTATATTTATGAAACATAGGTTCTTCATTCAAAAACACCATATTACTAGATAAATTGATTTAAACTATTTACTAGATAAATAAGATTGAAATAAATATTTATGGAGAATATTAATATATTTTTAATTTTTGCACCTGCGTGCAAGTTGGTTATGCAATAATATAGTTTTAAGTTTTGCACATGCGTATAAGTTGGTTATGCAATTGTGTTTAATAATTTCCATAATAATTTATAATTGCATTTTATTCATAATAGTAGTTGCGTCTTTTTTTAGCAAAACTGATTGTATTTGTCTTGTTTTGTTTTATCCCATAAGTTGCGTTTGAATTGTTGTGCATTTGCGTTTAATTTTTTTTTCATGACACTTCATATAAGTTAATTCAAAATGAATCATAAAGCATGACAAAAAATAGAACATAAAACATTAATATTACTAAGAAAGTTGATCCATTACATAATAATTAAAAGTAAACAGTTAAAAAAACATAAACAAACTACGGAGAGAAATTAGTCATATCCTCATGAACAACCTCCATATACTCTGGGTCCTCCAATTTGTACTCATCAAGGTCTCCTTCTTCCTCTTCGTAGTCTGATTCTGGGTCCATACCAGACCACAATTCAACCTGAGCTTTGACCATCAACACAAGTTTTAAAACAAAATCTGAAGCAGTTTGGTTTATAAGTGTCTTCTCAGACAGGTTTTTAAGAAAAGCCATATCAGAAGAGAAAGATATCTCCTTAGGATGGAATTCTTCAACTCTCCCATCATCAAATGTTACATCCACCTCAAATCTTTCTTCAACAAATTCACATCTTCTCACTCCCCCCAGCTCACAATTTTTAAACATCTTCTTCAACACATCAAAAAGTTTGTCCACCAGTGTTGAATGGCTTAGATGTGGAATACCCAAGGCCAAAAATGTTTTTAGTACCTGCTTGCTACAATTTCGCAGCACATTTTCTTTACATTTGTAAACAACTTTTTCGTTGTCACTCATGAGCTGATTGAATTTTCTCTGCTCATACCACCATGTGCTCAGGGTTTTGTTGTCTGCCATTTTTGTTTATATTTTTGAAGTGATTTTAGATTTTTTTGGGGTTTTTAAGAGAGAATGAAGGTGTAGAGGTGCCATAAAATGTTTACAATTTATGTTATTTTATAGTGTTTAGTTTCTATAGTACATAAAAGGACTTTTGCCGTTTCAAAAAATTAATTTTATAAGTTCAACAATCTTCAGTTTCATCATGACCATCCACATTTATCTTTTTTTTGTCAATTGTGAAATGACATTTATTTGATGGTCTATGGTAATTTTGTCATTTTTAAACCGTCACTTTTTATAATTTATTAATTTATACTTACTTTTCCTTTTTTTACAAACTTTATATTTTTTTCAAATGTAATTTACATTTAATATTTATATTAAATGTAATTCTTAGTGTGTGTTTTTTAAAAAATCAACTTGCGTCTTAGATTATGTTAAAGTTATTTAATTTGCGTTTAAAAAAATAAGTTTCCTTTTAATGTGAACACTTTTTTTGTTTAATAATTTTGTATTATTAGGGTTTTATTATTAATAAAAGTTGGTAATTTCACAATAGCGTTTGAAGTTGTATGTATTTGCGTTTTATAGATTGATGAAATAAAACACAATTTCTACAACAATCATTGAACATTCTGTCTATATAACAAAGAATATTCAAAATATGAACAAAAACTCTGAAAAAACATCAACCATGCAACTTTTTATATAATTTTAATTGAAAAAATTATGTTTTTTTTTAAGTTAGCAACTTTTTTTTATAAAGTGTTGTGATAATAAAATATAACCTGCGTTTTACCTTACCATAGTTTTATAAAGTTATCATTTTTTGAACAATTTGTTAACATTTGCGTTTAATTAGAATAACATTTGGGTCTTAAAAAAAAGACCCAATGTACATAACAAATGTTAAACATATATAAAGGGCAATAAATAAAAATGTATCTTGTTCAAAACAAAAGAAAAATGTATGTTGTTTTTCATTCTTCTTTTTTCTTCTTTTCACCAATGATAAGGTCATCTTGTCTTTGTAGCAGTTTTTCCTTTATATTTTCGAGCACTTTTTTCTTCATAGGGAATTTGTTAAATTTCTCTGCAATTTTTAGAATGTTTTCCCTTTCTGTGTCGTATTCATTAAGGATAATCTTTGAGCAGTATTTACGCCTCAATCCTTTAATTTGCTTATTTTGCTCGGCCCCTTCTTCCTTAAAACCAGACGACCAATTTTGTTATCCTTTGTATGTTTCCATGTGTCGCATTACAAACACACCGCAGTCGACATCGTTGTTCGTTGTTCTCCACTCCATTTCCCTGCGCTCTATTTTTTATTTTTTCAGTTTGGGGAATTCTGTGTTTTCTGGGCATGCGTTGGTCAGGAAGGTGCATAATATTTTACGCTGCAAATAATTTTAACAATATATCAGTGAATTTTTTATGAATAATCACAGTTGTTTTTTTTTTAAATTTTACGGTTTATTTTTACTAGTTTCCCTGGCACTCCTCTGTATTTTTGGATGGTTTGACCTCCAACTGTTGAGTTGTCAATTAGCTCAATGGTTAAATCGTTCAGATTGAAGCATACCATGTAGAAATGTCGGTCTATATCTGTGGGCATATGATTATATCAACTTCATCTACTTTTTTTACATCTGATCTATCCATTATAGCTAGGACATTACCGGAGAAAATATCAAATGTTTTTTCCATTGATTTTCTCTTGGTATAGTATTTCTCGGGCTGCATGTGTTTCATTAAATCAAAACAGTGTGTTTAAATACATAATACTTGCGTTTGTTTATTAATATTAATTGCGTTTAATTACATCATTTAGTTTATAAGTTGCGTTTAACAAAAATAATACATGCGTCTAAATAAAAAAACATACCAGAGTTTGTGTGTTGAAGAACAACCTATAAACATAGCTTTTTCTTTTATTATTTACTTCCTCATAATTCAAAATCTCTGCCCATGTGTCAACTACACCTTGGTGTAGCCATATCCTATCAAACAAACTTTCCATCACTACTTTTGGTGCATCCAACCATACTGACTTGTATACATGAGCGCTGCATTTTTTAGAATAAACAGTCAAATAAGATCATCTAAGATTCAATAAAACAATTTTATTCTATTTTTCAACTTACAAACGTTCTGTTGTTGGCGTCATGATGTATTGAAAGGATATCATCTCCTCCCGCGTTAACCTCTTTACTATGCAAACTTGATTGTTAACGTACGGGGAAAGCAATGGTGGTGCAAGGAATTTCTCTCTTTTCCCTCGACCCTGTTCATCCTCTTCTTTACCCTTACCCTTATCTTGCTGAATTTCTGGGGATGTAGGTTTTGGGATTGGTTGAGCCTTTGGTGTCTCCACATTTTCTTCTGCGTCAACCTGATAAATTGGATTTTTTGTTATAACATCATAAACCCCCATATCATCATCCCCGAAATCATCATTTGTATCATTGAGAACATCTTCATTCATCATGCTTTTATTTTCTTCTTCTGGATCAACCCTTTCAGTTTCAATAGTTTGACCTTCATTCAGCTTCAACATGTCAGCTTCTTCTTCAACCTCAACCCCACGATCTGGATCATCATCTTTGTCCACATTTTGACCTTCTTTCTCTCCTTCAATTTTATCTTTCTCAACATCTATTCCATCTCCACCCATCAACTCACTGGATATGGTGCCGTCCTTGTCCATATTAGATGTTTTGTTAATCATATCATCACTGGCATGGTCAGCAACCAAATCATTTTTGTTCAAGCTGATATTATCAACTTTCTCACCTTCACCATCATCACCTCTGGTATTATCATCTGCTTATTATCAGTATCAGCTTGTACATGATCTTCAAATAGTCCATGTTCTCAGCAGATTTGTTTTTTTTTCAACTTCATCATTAGTTTTAGTTGCAGTTGCATCTTTCTTTGAAACTGCATCCCATTTTTCGCACCTTTCCATCAAAGATGGAATCCAAGAGTATTTAATCCTTATTACTCCAACCATTACATTCATATCTTTCTCAATTTGTTGGTATCTTTTAATGTTTCTATCAATCAAGAACACCAATTCCTGAAATGAATGAAAAGAAAATTTTAAAAAACACATTTGCGTATAAGTTTCTTAAACCTGCGTCTAAAGCCCTGTAACACTAAAAAAAATTCAAACATAACTTGCGTTTTAATTATTAGTAATTGCGTTTTACCTCTCTGGATTTTTTGGTTTCATTATATTCCTCACCCTCCTTTCCCAAATCCATGTCATTCCAATTACCGTAATTCTCATCTTCATCACCTGATAACTCAAATGCATCATCAAACTCATGCAAACCTTTTCTTTTTGGACTTTCAGCCCGATGTATTGTGTAATCGTCATCGAGGCTCATTTGTTGTTGTTTTTTCTATTCCGGTAAAAGGATCAATGCATTGGCAACTTCATTTTCAGTACCCGGGCTAACTTCAGTCACATCATGTTTTCCTATTGCAGCTTCATTTATATGAACTGTAAATGGACACGTTGTCCTGTACATACTCTTCCATTTCAGTCACTAAAGATGAGGTTATGTAACTGATGGCCAGTCTTCTTAATGCAACTTCTAATTGTTTATGTTTATGAAACTCATGTGTGTACAAAATCTGTGACAAACAACATAACATTAATTTTTTTGTATTAGAATGTATTTTAAATTTATAACATAGATGCTTTTTTTATTTGTTACTTAGTGTTAGCAAAGCTATAGGACCGTTATACAGCTCCTTATACCCACTCCATTCAGATTTTGTCCTTTTCAAACATTCAACCATATATGCGCACCAATTCATGTTCGGAATTTCATCTTCAATGTCAATTGACTCCAAGAACCTTTGGTTTATTGTAGTCGACTTTGTTATTTCTCCGAAAATTGTGTTCCAAAGCACCAAAAAATTTAGTTTAAACAAGCGACCACCGTCTTGAGTTGCTTTGATCAGATTCAGGATGGCAACTTTTACATTGCTTGTCGGGAATTGATTCTTGAATTCATCAAATGTTTTTGCAGACCCTTTTCTTGGTCAGTTCTTCTCTGATACTGGTATTTTATCCATTGGGATTCCGAACAGCTCATGCACGGTTTCGTCTGTTATGTTAAGTTTACGATCACCAATATTCACCTGGCAAGTTTCATAATCAAAGTTCATGATCAACCAGAATCCCAAACCCGTTGCAGTTGAATCATAATCAAACGTCAAAATTGATTCGAAGCCCATTTTCTTTATGTCTTCCTTCTGTTCATCCGACAAGATCCTTATTGTTGACATAAACTCTGCAGGTGAGCATCTCATGCTTATTCTTCTGTGCATGTACTCAAAATATTGTCCGCTCTTATTCTTTTCATGAAGCTTCTTTTTTTTTTGCAGTATTTTTTTTTCAGATTTTTGCCTTTTTTCTTTTTCTTACCAACATCTCCGGACAAAGAAGAATCAATAACTATATGCTTTTGTTTCTTTTGTTTTTTTGACTTTTTTTTCCACTACTTCGTCCGATGATGATTCATCAACAAGCATATGCTTCTTTTTCTGTTGTTTTTTTTATTTATTCTTTATTACAACAACTTCCTCGGATGATGATTCATCAATAAGCACACGTTTTCTCTTGTGTTGGTTTTTTGTTTCTTCTTTGTCTCAACATATTCATCAGATGATGTTGACTCAACAACTTTTGCTCTTTTCCTCTTAACAGGTTTGCTTTTTTATCAATGTGTTGATAGGTTGCTCATCTTCATTATCCGGGACAAATGGAACAATCGCATACCTTGAAGTATCTATATTGTTAAGGGAACATATCAAAACGCAATTTATTTACTAATCAAACGCAACTATTAACATTATTGTTAGACATTCAATGATTGTATATACCAAGAGACATACTACATATTCAAATAATATCATACGCAAGTTCATTTTCCATTAAAACACAACTTATATTCAAATCAAAAACCAAACATGAACATCATTTGCGTCTTAATATGGCTTACACTTTACAATATCTAGCTTCATATATATACATCATCATTACAAAATATTTCTTCTTTTAATACACCAAAAAAATATGAAACAGGGTTTTTTCATAATCCCTCGCTAAGGATCACTAACACTTCTTGTGGAGTGTACCAGTACATCATCGTTTATGTTGTTGTCCCCTTCTTGTTGTTCTTCCATATTCACATTTTGTTGTTCTTGAACATTATTATTGATTTCAATAACAGCTTCATTTTCTAAATCCCCTGCACCTTCAACATTTCCTACTGGAGCAGGAACTACATGGTTTCTATTCCTACGCTGATACACCAAACCATAACGTCTCTGATCTTGGTCTTGGTTGTTCATGTTATTAAATGCGTCTAATACATCAATATCTATTGCTTGTGGTATAGGATCATCAACAACAACACTTTCTTTTAGTAAAAGTAGGGCATCAGCAGCATCTAGTTCATCTAGGTATTCTTTGAGAGAGACATAATGTTTTGACATTGTAATTTTAATTTTTGAAAGTTGAGTGATAAAAATAATAAAATTAAATAATCTTTTTATAGAGAAGACGCAAGTCAAAAGGTTTGACCATTTCATATTCTTTATTATAATAAGGGTTAATTGTGGTAGATATAGTATAGGGTTTTGATTAGTGTAAAAATATATTATTTTTTTTTACTGACACAGCCGACTGATTTAAAATGCCAGTAAATCATGTCAGTTTTGTAATTATTACTTTTCAAATATCTAAATTCTTAAGTATTTTTAATTACATCTTATATCAAAATATAACGCAAGTATATATAACATTTACACGCAAGTACATGGTTCTTTAACTTACTGAAGAAAAGTCAAACGCAAATACAAATAACTTTATACGCAAATAGTAGAAAAAACCCTAAAAATGAATATATTATAAGACTCAATAAACAGGTATTTGTTAAAAAAAACTATAAAATCATAATATGGATACTTATTAACAACTTTTAATTGTTCAGCAAACCTGATTTTGAATTTTAGCCGGCCTATCATGGTTTCCCTTTGATCGCCTTTCATATTCAATTCCTGTATAGTATCATTTTCATTTGTTAACTCTAACAACAAATTACACACAATAATATGCCAAATATTGTATATAAATACCTGATTTTGCCTTCGACACCATTTTTTTGTTCTTTGATCGATCTGTTTTTCGCACAGTAAAAAAACCCTAATTGTGTTTTGATTTATATTGAGTAGACGGTTTTTGTTGTAATTTTAGAAACTGAATGTCAGTTGAGTGATGTTTGTAATTTGCCCGCTCTTTTATTTTTTTGGTCCAATTACTATTTTGCCCTTTCTAATGTTTTCAACAAATTTAAGGACGCGTGTTTTTTTACCATCGTGCCCCTAATTAACCGCTTAATCCTACGATCCACATTACTTCTTACATTTTGTACGCTAACAAACTTTTTACGTTAGCCTCACCCATAAAAATTAGGGATATTGAATTTTAATAACTCAAAGTTTGGGCAATTGCCCAATAATAATCCAAACTTTATCGTTGGACCAGGATAATCCCAGGTGAACATGTGGGTATCAAAAATGGATCTCCGTTAAGTCTGGATTAACTGAGTTAGTTTAGATGACGTGGTTGCTGATGTGGCATGCTGGCGTGGACCAGGTGCTGATGTGGCAGTTGAGGTGGCATGCTGACGTGTTTTTTTTAATTCCACGTCAGTTTTTTTAAATCCACGTCAGTCTTTTAAAAATTTTTTATTTAACTTCAAATTTCATCAAACTCTAGGAACCTACTTCAACTTCAACTTCAAATTTTTCAACAAACCCATCAAGATTATCAAGAACCCTAACCCCTCCTCGTCCTCTTCAATCAACAAATCCACCCCGTCCTCCTCTCTCAAATAATCTATCTACCCTAGAACCCCCCCTCTCTCTACACACTCGGTATACTCTTCGAATCCCCATATAATTGTACCAGTAATCTATCTACCCTATACTCATCACAGGCCATATTTATAAAAATAACATAATATACAAACAACTCAATCCCCACAAAACCTGAATAATAATAATAACACCGATTGTCACCGCCACCGTGTTAACAGTAGTGGTGTTTCTATGGCTGATAACGGCGGCGGTGGCGATAGATGAGGGTTAATGGAAGAGGAAGGAAAGAGAAGAATAAAGAGTGCAGCGGTTAAGCAGTTAGGTTTGTAGAGTTCTTTAGTTTGCTCATGGGTTGGATTATGTTTTGATGGGAGTTAGAACAGTTGGTGCTTATGGTCATGGTTGTTCTTTGCCTATTTTCCTTAGATTCTTTGTTGATCTTGTTAATTCATTTGGATTAAAATGGAAGAGGAGGGGAAAAAGAAAAAGAAAAAGAAAGGTAATGATGTGATTGGAACAAATGATGGTCGATGCTGATGATGGTTTCAATGTTGATGGTTTTGTGTTAAGATTTGTTATTGAATTTGTATTAAGAAACAGGATCTAGATCTGAATTTGTGATTGAGTTTTGTGTTAGAAATAATGTGATTATTATTATTAGTTATAAAGAAAAAATTAATAAAAAAATTAATATTTTTTTTTAAATCCGACGTGGCAAAAAAATCCAATTGAGCTGATACCTCAGTTGCAATGTCATCAATTTGGTCCACGTTAGCATACCACATAAGCAGCCACGTCATCTAAAGCTAACTTAGTTAGTCCAGACTTAACGGGGGTCCATTGTTGACACCCATATGTTCACCTGAGATTATTCTGGTCCAACGTTAAAGGTTGGATTATTATTAGCCAATGGCCCGAACATTGGATTATTAAAATCCAATATCCCTAAAAATTACAGATATTATTTTTCTACTTATTTTGAGATAATTATCTTTTAATTAAAGATATTATCTATTTCTATCTTACTTAATTATGAATATTATTTTTTATTTAAAAATAGTTATTATATAATGAACCAAATAAATTCAATATGAAATTAGTTATTAAATTTTAAGTAGAGTTATATATTTTACTTTAAAAATTCACCAAGTTAAAACTTATGCTAGTTAAAATACTAAAAAGAAAAATAAGGAAGATAATTGTTTATATAAATAATATCTAAAAAAAATTACATAATTGATGTGGTTGGATAGTAAATAATAGTAAAATTATAATATGTTAAATAATAAAAAAATAGGTGGTATTAAAAATTAAAAGGACTGAATTACAGGTTTTGTCCTTTATTTTTATAGCTAATTACAAAGCATGCCCTTTACGTTTAAAATTGATTGGTTATGTACTTTACATATCAAAATCTTACAAGTTTTGTCCTTTAACGCTAACCTAGTTGGATTTTAAGGTTAGATTTTAGTCACACAAGGATAATTTAGTCGTTTTACCCGTAAAGGACCATATTTGTAATCTGTTCAAGTATATAAACGTAACTTTCTGTAAAGCAGCCCAATCATCTTTTTCAACACCCACCACAGTCACCAGCCGCCACCTGCCATCACCACCAACCCACTACCACACCATCCACCCCACACAACCTAAACCACCTAAGGTACACGGTAAGAGAAGGGGGAAACCAGAGAAACATAGACAGAATGGGAGGTTTACGGCTGAGAAACAAAGAGACACTAGGAGGCGTGTGATGGCGACTTTTATGGTAAAACCCTCTAATCCATGCCTACATATAAACATATAATCGCATGACCCTACAAAAAATTCAAACATTTAGTATTTCCTGTCAAATTTTGCACTTCCTTTTAGATCTTATGCTTTTATGTAATACAATTATAGGGGTTACCTGACATCTTAAAAGGTGTACCAATAAACCAATATGTGAGATGGTGTACATTGCCTTTTGAGGAATTTGAGGTTGACCAATGCATGCTTGATCAAGGTGCATCTGTTGTATTTCCTGCACTTTGGAGATAGCGGTGACAGGTTTGGGTGGTGGTGGTGACAGGTTTCAGTGTTGGTGGTGGCGATGACGGTTACAAGCGTGGTGGTGGGTGGTAGGTAGAACAGAGAGGGTAAGACAGGTTAGGGCTTTTTTAAGGAAGATGGTGTGGTGGTGGGTGGTAGCGGCAGGTGATATTATGGTGGTGGTGGTGTTGGGTTGGAGCAGGTGATGGAGATGATGGTAAGGGTGGAAATTTGCCATGGAGAGAGAGAGAGAGAGAGAGAGAGAGATAGATAGATAGATAGATAGATAGATAGATAGATAGAGTGTGTGTGTGTGTGTGTTTAGAGAGAGAGAGAATGTTATATATATATATATATAATTCTATTTGCTTTAATTATTAAAATGTTTTTTAATAAATGGGTAAAAGACAAATTTACCCTCCACTTAACCGTTACACTTAACTGGATTAGGGTCAAAGGACAAAACGTGTAAGATTTTGAAACATAAAGTACATAACTCATCAATTTTAAACGTAAATGACACGCTTTGAAATCTGATATAAACTTAAAGGACAAAACTTGTAATTCAGTCAATTAAAAGTTAATTCCCATTTGATAAAAAAAAAGTGTTTCAAAATTTAACTTAACAAATTTTTAACCGTGAAATGCATAGGGTTTCATAAACGTAACTTTGTTTATTAATTATATAACATTATATTGATCCACCTATATAATATAATGGATTGTAACCTAGTTATATATATATATATATATATATATAGATATATATATATATATATATAGGGTAAGGTTCTAGAGAAAACCTCAAATATTTGAGGAAACTCTATAAACCTTACCACAACCATTGATCAAGCATGATCAATGTTGTCATTGAATGACACATTTTCTTATTAAAATAAGCTCCATAAAGGTACTTTATAGTCACTACAAGAAATTTGGGTATTTACCCACACATAATATGTGTAGGAAAAACCATATAATGTGTTAGTAGTTACGTTTACCTACACATAAATTAAGTGTCATGATGTGTAGACTCGGCACTGTGGAAACTGATCATTACCTACACAGTTATTATGTGGTATATAGCAAGCTATACCTACACATACATGTGTGACTAAAACTAATACATATGTGTTGGTAGAAGTATAGCAAATAGTTAGATTGGCGTATGACGTGGCATCTGACATGACAGCTGACGTGTGAGCTAATTATGTGTAGGCATTGATCTTAACATGTGTAGGCATTGATCTTCACATGTATAGAAATAATATATATTGATATATTGGTAAAAATATCTAAATGTGTAGATAATAACCACGATTTACTTAAATAATAATTTTTAAATATATACAAACAAATACAAAAACATTCATAGAAACATACGCGACCAAATTAATATTTTAATCAAAACATAAGTGTTCAAACAACCAAACAAAACACTTAAACAAACAAAGCAAATATTAACCATAAGTTACTAACAGGTTATATAAAATTACTAAACGACATCACTCATCGATACTTTTATCACCCTCTAGAGTATCACCTTGAGATTATTCAGATGTGTGCTTGTTCCATAAGTGTTAGGACGCTTTGCTTTTTTAGTTGTACCAATTGTGTTATCAATAATAATTGGATCACGTCCCCACCCATACAAACGACTAGAGCTTCGTCCAAGTACATTCTCAATAATTGACTTGTCGCTCATTGATTCCACGGTATGATGCTTTCTCAACTTCATCCTTTCTTCCTTTTTGGAAAAAAAATACAATAAATTAATTGTTAACCAAATAATGAATACTTGGCGGTAGAAAAGAAATAGTAAACTTACATATATTTCAGTCGCATTTTTAGATATCCAACCTTTTTCCGCATCCCAATGTGTAAGCCGCCAAGTCTCAAGTGGACCGGATGAAGAATCCAAATCCAAGCCACGCTTAATGTGATAGCATATCGTACTCTTCGAACATTTTGTACTATCAAGTTTTCATTTTGCACGTTCCATAGCTCTCTTTTTTGCAATTTCCTTCAAGGACATAAAACCAAATAATACATAACAGATTAGATCAAATTCAATAATGAATAATAATTTAATACTAAGAATATTCTTAAAACATTACCAGGTATTTTTTTATCACTCCACAACTCACAATGATATTCCCAATCTTCTTTCATAATATCGGAAGGTGGTGTGGGCTTTGCCCTTGTTGGGTCGTCCGATCCTCCTATTTCTTTAAAGCGATCGTGCAGCTTAGCTCGGTGACCCCTCCATACCCTTGCCATGTAGCTATCGATAACTTTGCGAACATTTGAATTCTCCACATCAATATCAAATAGTTTCTTTAATCAACAAATAAAACATATATAATTAACTAGTTAGTAAATGTAAATATTAAAAGGGGAAATGAATTTAGATCTCTTTATACAAAGCATTACACAAAAGGTGAACCGATAATTAAATAATGTAATATATAGTTCAAAAGAAGGATAAAAAAACATATACCGAAAGCTATTGAAGACAAAAAAAAAAAAATAGATAAAATGAAAGCTAGTAAACTAATAACCTGAAGTTATCAAGTTCATGGATTGTGAGTGAATGGATTTGATCTGTTGCATATAAATTTTATCATTTCATTTGTAAAATATTACATATGCATAAATTAGTATTCGGAGGAAGAAAAAGCAAATGTCATATACACACAGTCACATACCATAACTGCATTCCTTATTGCTGGTAGATACCATATACTTCTCATCCTTTTCCAAACTTCTTAATTTTTTTGGCCTTTTCTCTTGTTATGTGAAATCGAAATCATACCCTTATACGAAGACGCCAGACCCATTGCTCTCATCTGTTTCTCGTACTCCATTCTAGCTTTATTTTAGTTTCAAGTACGAAACATAAACCCTACACTTAGTTGTCGAGTGAGGGAGAAGAATAAGATAAAGACCATGGTAAGAGACGGAGTGAGAGGACACTGATGTGCGCCATCCGCATATTATTGTTTATATTAAAGAAAAAACAGAAATAAACAAGAATTATATACATATAAAGAACACTATTGTTTGTGCAAATTATCAAAAAAATAACTAATGAGCAAATAATAACACAACATGAAAAACGATCAATATATAACATTTTTAGAAATTTAACTTTTTTTATCAAGATCTTACAACTAGTAAATAAGTTTCCTCAGATTAGATTATGTTAAATGTGTAAAATCATTAGGTTTCTTGTGAATTCAGAATCAAAATTAGAAACAATCTCACTTTGACATTTAAACAAATAAGTGATGTGCATATATAATTCAGCAAAAAAAAATGACTTAAATCCTATGAATCCAGCCCCAAAGTCTTAAGTAATATTCAACACTAAAGATATAATCAAGCTTAAAAAGTATGGATCAGGATAATAATAACTGAATCAAGATTAAAAAGACGCTATATTTCATGAAAAATATACGAGTTGGCAAGTAGATAATACAAACCTCTATTCAGCTAGGTTAGTGATTGATAGCAAATCAGGGGTTGTGGGATGTTTCTCATATGGAAGAAAAGGCAAAATCCTTGCTGAAATTCCCTTCCTATTTTGGAAGAAACGATACCGCTCATGATTGGATTTGAAAGAGGGAAAATTGATGAAGCGGGATAATGAAAACGCTGAATGAAAAAATAGATGGGTTGCAGGAACAGTGGGCTTTTTGTTGTGTTATTCTTTGCGAACCGTCCTATTTGACTTCCAATTTGAACAAGTAAGCATTCCAATGTTTGACCAAATAGTCAAAATTCTTCATCAATGCTATTTTTTAACACCAGTTTTTAGATATTTATCCTTTTTTTTCGGCAAACACTTTATATATATATATAAAAGGGAATATTTCATAAAATAGTAACTAAGTTTTAGGAGTGTTCCAATTGAGTCACTCATAAATTTTTGTGTTCTAATTAACTCATCTAAGTTTATTTTATGTTCTAATCATATATATTTTACCTGAATAGCAGGTAAACTATCACATGTAACATTTATTTAGTTTTTTTTATAACATATTCACATATTTAATAAGCAAAATATAACATATCCACCCAAGACGCCGCCCACCGTCGCAACACCACCCCAAGACGCCACCCACCATCTCTACACCACCCCAATACGCCACCCACTGATACTGTCGCCCACATATATTCGTTAGTCTTCAAATAAGAAAATCTTCAAATATAGAAACAAACATAATCACAAGCAATATTTCCATAATGATAACATCTTTAATTGTACAGATCTCAAAAAGACATACAAATTTTTACGCAAGTTTAATGTTTTCTTTTTCCGTTTGAAAACTTTCTCATATTTAAAAAGAAAAATCGAAGTTTTTTCTTAAAGTATTGTCAATTTTAAAAAATATATTTTGCAATTGTTTTGTTAATTCCATGCTCGCATTTAATACTTATACGTCATGTCAACGTATTTATAAAAAGAAAAAAAGCAAAATAAATGCCATATAGGATAATGACCTTCTATTTAGGTAAAATATCTAGGATTAGAACATAAAAATTAACTTGAGTGACCTGATTAGAACAAAAAAATTTATGAGTGACCTAATTAAAACAATCTTGAAACTTGGTTACTATTTAACAAAGTTACCCCTATATAAAAAGGCTAGCAAGGCGCTAGATAAGTACACCCGAAAATAACAAACAACACGAAACAGGAGAGACCCCCATAAAAAGGGACATTACAACAATTCGATAACATCAAAATTCGTCCACTTGTCCCATGAGATCATCTTGAGTTTTGTCCGGTTAGAGAGCCAAACAAAAGCGTCCTCCTTTATTAAGTCCACCATCTTCTGCGTTTTGACGAAGTTCTTTTCAAAAACCATTTGGTTTCGGGCGTACCAGATCCTCCATCTTGCCGCCAAGACGACCGTGTAAACAATCTTTCTCCATTTGGCTGAACCTGGGCTGGAGCGAACCACCTCCATAACTCTGCCGATGCTGCACAAATCGGGAGGAAACGGGATTTTGAGCCAGGTCAAAACTTGCCACCAAACACTTCTGGCCCAAAGGCACTCGGCGAAAGCATGGTTGTAGTCTTCAGTCCCGTACCCGCATCGCTCACATAAAAGATTCACAAAGTTGCAGCCCCTATTGTTTAACTCCACTTTAGTCGCCACCCTCCCCATAAGCGCCCTCCATAGCAAGAAATTACATTTACGTGGCGCCCAGGAATTTCACCAAAATCTTGACCCATTTGCAACGTCATCGATACAGGCTGTCAGTTCTTCGCGGACCTGCTTAGCAGAAAGCGGCACCCCCATATTGTTAGCCCATTCCCATTTGTCCCTACCGTGATGATTACCTGCTGCAGCCTGGTTTGCAAATCTTGAAGCTGCAGAAGCTCAGGGGCTGTAGAAGGGTTCGACTTCCATTCCAGCTTCCACTGAACCGACTCGCCAACCCTCTTCCAATGGTCCTTGACAGAGCCAGATGAATTCGCTGCCAAACGGAACAATTCGGGACAGACCACCATCAACGGTTCCTCCATAATCCAGGCGTCCTTCCAGAAGCGCGTTAATTGCCCATCCCCAATCTTCACTTTTAACCTGCTCTTGATATCCAGCCCTTGTTTAAGTAAAATAGATTCCATTGAGCCAATGTCTTTCCACGTACCGGGCACCGTCTTCTTAACCGGAATAAGACAATTATCCAACCGAGTGACATGAATAGCTTTAACAACCTTAGCCCACAGCTGACCCGGGTCATCTCTATACCGCCACCACCATTTCGAAAGCATGGCGATATTAAAATCTCCAATGCTACCTATACCCACACCACCTCTTTCTTTGGCCTTGATAAGAGAGTTCCATTTAACCCATCTAATTTTTTATTTACCTCCAACTCTACCCAGACAAAGTCTCTTCGGATCCCTTCAAGTTTTTTAATAACACACCTCGGGGCGAGAAAGAGGGATAAGTAGTAGGATGGCAAGCTTCCAAGAATGGCTTTAGCAAGCGTTACCCTTCCAGCATAAGATAAGTATCTCGCCTTCCAACTAGACAGCTTTTTGTGGAATCTATCGATCACCGGCTGCCAATACTTCGCAATCTCCATATTCACACCGATCGGTACCCCAAGGTAAATGAAAGGAAACTTCCCCGCCTTACATCCGATCATCTCCGCCATTCTCACAACATCATCCTCGGCCACCCCAACACCAAATAAATGGCACTTTAGATGATTAACCTGCAGCCCCGAGACAAGGTTTAAACAATGAAGGAGCCGCTTGATACACAAAGCATTGTGGTCCGACCATTCCCAATGAAAAGGACATCGTCGGCATAACAAAGATGGGAAATAACCGGGCCCTCATTAGGCAAATGAACACCGTGAAAGAGGCCGAGAAGTTCAGTTTTGCGCATAAACATCCCAACTATTTCCATAGCTAGAATAAACACGAATGGGGCCATTGGATCTCCTTGACGAAGGCCCCGTTTAAACCGAAATTCACCCGTCGGCGACCCGTTGACAAGAACAGATCCCATCCCGGATTTGAGGCACCCTTTTATCCACCGAATCCACATCTCATCGAACCCCATAATAGCCATCGTTTTAAATAAGAACTTCCAGTTGATTGAGTCGTAGGCGTTCATAAAATCGATCTTGAAAATCATAATATAAAACTACAAAAAACAACAACAACAACAACATAATAATAATAATAATAATAATAATAATAATAATAATAATAATAATAATAATAATAATAATAATAACAATAATATAAAACAATATTTCCATGAAGAAAAAAGAACATCTTAAAAATACAACATAACACATCTTAATCGTCCTAAATATCAAATATACTTAATACCAAATTACATGGCGTTGTCTCCGCAATCCTCGGCCATGTTAATTTTATTTCCTATGTTTGATATTTAGGACAATTAAGATTATTGTATTTTTAAGATGTTCTTTCTGTCCTTGAAAATGTTATTTTGTATCATTTATATTATTATTATTCACTATTAGGAAAAGGGCATTTTTTGACGAGCATTGCAAGGGGTTTGATAGCACAAAAAAGAGTGTCAATGATGGCGGTGTCATAAATTTAACATGACATTTTTTTGTGTGTTATCTGTTTATGACCCGCGCTTCTGACAGTCGTTGTTGACACGCGTTTATGACATTTTTTATTGACACATTTTAACGACATATCTTTATGACACAAATTTATGACATAATTTTATGACGTTTATTTTGCGTGTCATAATTTATTAATCTAAAAACAATTCATGTAAAATTACAGATTTATCCTCGTAGATATATACCCAGTTTATTATATGCAAAATCATTAGGAAGCTAATAACAAAATCATCATTTCATTATATAATACATATTTATCAAATTACTAACTAATCCGAGACAACATTTGACGTTTACAAAAATATTATATCAACAATACATTGCCTTAAAACCAGTTTCGATCACTTGAAAATAAATAGCTTGACCATTCTTCACGAATGAGATCCATATCCTCATCCGTGTAATAATCCACTCCTCCCCCAACCTGAGACAACAGTAAATTAATACATTAGTCGAGGCCGACCAATTATTTTACATAAATCATAGCGCATCGCTACATTTATTTTGCCTTAACTTACATTGCCCAATATTTCGACTCCTCCGTGAACTATCACTTTCATGAAACTCATGACATAAAAATCACATTTTGTAATTCCCGGCTGGCATAGAAACTACGCATTAAAAAAATAAGAAAATATTAAACCCAAAATATTAAACTCAAAGAGTATACGGAGTAGGGTAGAGGGCACGATTTGCCTTAAACATTAAGATAACAAATATCTCAGCAAATGAAAACTACACTATACCATAACAAATATCTCAGTAAGCTCATTAAATGAAATCACATGAAGGCAGATTACTAGCTTAAATTATGCAATTACAGGACCTTATATTATGCAATTACATGATTCCAAATACAAATGATTAAAGGCATTAATAACAAGCATCTTCAACCTTTTAACACAAAATTTTATATCTTAAAGATCTTGCCTCATCCAAAGACCCACATGAAAAATATGCAAATTCTGGGTGGTGTTAATGGTCTAGTTCAACTTGGTCAAAACTACTAACAATGATCTTGAACACAAATGTACATATTTTAATCCATATATTGCATATATGCATTATATGTGACTGGGTTTTTAATGATATGTACTGCATATATGTGATACAAGGATGGGTGTTGCATGTGTACAAATATTAATATGAATATGATTGGGCAATCTCATGATATATGTGACTTGTTGTTTATGTTTTGTACTGTATATATGGTGCACGAGAACCTTAATTACACATGTGTATCATGTTTAGGCTATTTAGTGTTAGATGTGACTGAATGTTTCTATTTTGTATTGCATATATATATGATACATGGAGTTGTATTGCACATGTGTATTATGCACACACTATTTAATATTAGATGTGACTATTTGTCCATGACTTGAAGTGCATATGTGTATTATGCTTGAGCTATCTAATTCTATACATCGATAGGTGTTTATGTTTTGTACTGCATATGTGTTATTCATGTAAGTTGTATTTTGTATATAAGGCTTGTACTATTTAATATTAGATGTAATTACATGTTCATTATGTTTATGTTATCTAATGTTATGTGGGAATAGGTGTTTGTGTTTTATATTGCATATGTATTATTCAAATAAGCTGTATTACGCATGTGCATCATGTTTGGGCTATTGAATATTATATTTGCACATTGTTATATACATGAACTAATAGTGTGTGCATATTCTAAATAATAATAATGTATATTATTAATTAAAGTTTAGTTCTAACATTTATTTTTGCAAGTCAGAGTTGAAGAACTTACAAATAATAACATGAAATTTAGTTCTAACTGTTATACTATGCGTATCATATTGTTTAATTATTGCATATATGTAGTAGTGGTCTCATACCTATTCCATATCTCTACATTTTTTCATACGTAATATTGTTATCACACGTTTACTATATACTAACTTTTAGTTTTTGTTTTTATTGTAGGTATGATCGATCTAAGTTAAAAGCCTATCGAAAATTTCTAAGAAAAAAAATATACAATGCTACTGTTGTCAAGTCATCATGTGATGATATTAAACGTGTTGATGCAGACCGGTCCGTTATGCGTTCGTCTTGCCATGTTTTCTGATTCATGCATTGTATATTCAAATTCATATATTATTAATTATACCATTTGTTTTAAACATTCTTTTACATGTTCATGTGTTATAAATACTTTAGTTTGACTTTATACTACAATTTGTATCCATCGTACTTTAGTCAAAAACTGCAGCCAAAATGTGTTAAACCTGCAGCCAAGTTAGTGTCAAAATATGTCAAAACTGCAGACGAAATGTGTAATAATTAACTGCAAAAAATTGTGCCAAAATGGGTCAAAATCTGCAGCCCAAAACTACAACAAAATTTGCCGAAATGTGTTAAAACTGCAGCCGAAATAGGTTATAAACTGCAGCCAAAAACTGCAGTAAAAATGTGTCATAATGGGTCAAAAAATTGCAGCCAAAATGTGCTGAAAGGTGTTTAAAATTGCAGCCAAAATGGGTCATAAAGTGCAGCAAAAAATTGAAGCAAAAATGTGACGAAATTAGTCAAAAATTGCAGCCAAAACTGTAGCAAAAAATGTGTCAATACTGCAGCCTAAATGGGTATAAACTACAGAAAATTTGTATCAAAATCGTAGCAAAAGTTGCAGTCAAAATGGGTTATTATGCAGCCGAAAATGCCATTCAAATTTAAACAACCAAACTTATATTAAAATGCTATTCATTCATCTGTTAAACTTGGTACATACATAAATTCAAAACACACATCCATTAATTCATACATCCAAAATTAGTACATAGGTTAATTCATTGTAAAAGAAAAATACATAATGAAAAGGACCTAACCAAAAACAACAAAAAACATTTATCTTTTACTCTTCAATTCCATAATTCAAGCTCGTTCTTCATGTCTCTTAATATGAGCTTCCTTTATCCTAGCATGCTCTTTATTACTGTTAATCGATCTCAATAGACCTGGTATCACTTTATTAGACATGTGGAATACAGTTACATCTATATAATATGGTAGCACGTGACAAACAGAACATTATGTTATTTTAACATTAACCATCACAAATTAAATTATCAAACATGTGTAATACATTAAACATTTATAACACATGTGTATTACATTACATACAAAGCCTATTCACACTAAACATCAACTAAAATAAGACTACACATGTGAAATACAATTACAATTATATCATATGTGCAACATATGACAAGCACATCAGTCTAACTTAATACTAGCTATCACAAATAATATAATAACACATGTGTAATACATGGAACAATTATAACACATGTGCAATACATGTCAAACAATTCTTGTTCACGGTTAACATTAGGTAGAACATGCATATTTACACATGTGAATCAAAGTTAAATACAAAATATATGTGCGTACATGACAAAGAAAGCATAATCTCAATAAACACTACCACAAATTATACTATCGCACATGTGTATTATATTACATATTAATAACACATGTGTATTACAATACATACAAATACTGTTCACATTTAACATTGGGTAGAACAATCGCATTACATATGTGAATTACAGTCACTTCTGTAACATATGGAAACACAACAAACAAAACATTGTATCATTTTAACGTTACATATGTGCTATACACTGTACATACATTTTGGCTTGAAAGATAAAGTGACATGAAATGCAAAAAAGACTCCTTCCATTGATAATTAGTCAGCAAAAAGGGCAATGTTTCAGCCAAATCTCTTTCTAACACAAATAATTAGTCAGCAAAAAGGAAATTGAACTTTGTGCTTAGCAGTTACCATAACAAAAATCAGACAGAACTTTCTAAACTGAGAGTTATGCTCACACATTGCACTACGGGATATTATAAAAGTCCACTGTAACTAAGCTAGTTAACCACTGAGAAAGATAGATCCTGTGAATTT